>WNWK01003707.1:145141-158810 GCA_009830355.1 Cherax destructor
AGTAAGGGAGAAAAAGTTAGCATATGAGAGGTTTTACAAAGTAGAAGTGATGCAAGGAGGGAAGAGTATATGGAGAAAAAAGAGAGGTTAAAAGAGTGGTGAAGCAATGTAAAAGAGAGCAGATGAGAGAGTGGGTGAGATGTTATCAGCAAATTTTGTTGAAAATAAGAAAAGTTTTGGAATGAGATTAATAAGTTGAGGAAGCCTAGAGAACAAATGGATTTGACAGTTAAAAATAGGAGAGGAGAGTTATTAAATGGAGAGTTAGAGGTATCGGAAGATGGAGAGAATATTTTGAGGATTTGTTAAATGTTGTGAAGACAGGGAAGCTGTGATTTGTGTGTAGGGCAAGGAGGAATAACATCTTGTAGGAGTGTGGAAGAGCCAGTTGTGGGTGTAGGGAAGTTCGTGAGGCAGTGGGTAGAATGAAAGGGGTAAGGCAGCTGGGATTGATGGGATAAAGATAGAAATGTTAAAAGCAGGTGGGGATATAATTTTGGAGTGGTTGGTGCTATTATTTAATAAATGTATGGAAGAGGGTAAGGTACCTAGGGATTGGCAGAGAGCGTGTATTGTTCCTTTGTATAAAGGCAAAGGGGACAAAAGAGAGTGCAAAAATTATAGGGGAATAAGTCTGTTGAGTGTACCTGGTAAAGTGTATGGTAGAGTTATTATTGAAAGAATTAAGAGTAAGACAGAAAGCAGGATAGCAGATGAACAAGGGGGTTTTAGGAAAGGTAGGGGTGTAGACCAAGTGTTTACAGTGAAACATATAGGTGAACAGTATTTGGATAAGGGTAAAGATGTTTTTGTGGCATTTATGGATTTGGAAAAGGCGTATGATAGGGTAGATAGGGGGCAATGTGGCAGATGTTGCAGGTGTATGGAATAGGAGGAAGGTTACTGAAAGCAGTGAAGAGTTTTTATGAGGATAGTGAGGCTCAGGTTAGAGTGTGTAGGAGGAAGGGACTATTTCCCAGTAAAAGTGGGCCTTAGACAAGGATGTGTGATGTCACCGTGGTTGTTCAATATATTTATAGATGGGGTTGTAAGAGAAGTGAATGTGAGGGTCATGGCAAGAGGTGTTGGGCTAAAAGATAAAGAAGCAAATACAAAGTGGGAGTTGTCACAGTTGCTTTTTGCTGATGACACTGTGCTTTTGGGAGATTCTGAAGAGAAGCTGCAGAGGTTGGTGGATGAATTTGGTAGGGTGTGTAAAGAAGAAAATTGAAAGTGAATATAGGAAAGAGTAAGGTGATGAGGATAACAAAAGAATAGGTGATGAAAGATTGGATATCAGATTGGAGGAGAGAGTATGGAGGAGGTGAATGTATTCAGATATTTGGGAGTGGACATGTCGGCGGATGGGTCTATGAAGGATGAGGTGAATCATAGAATTGATGAGGGAAAAGTGAGTGGAGCACTCGGAGTCTGTGGAGACAAAGAACCTTGTCCATGGAAGTAAAGAGGGAATGTATGAGAGTATAGTTATACCAACGCTCTTATATGGGTGTGAAGCATGGGTGATGAATGTTGCAACGAGGAGAAGGCTGGAGGCAGTGGAGATGTCATGTCTGAGGTCAATGTGTGGTGTGAATATAATGCAGAGAATTCGAGTTTGGAAATTAGGAGGAGGTGCGGGATTACCAAAACGATTGTTCAGAGAGCTGAGGGGTTGTTGAGGTGGTTTTGACATGTAGAGAGAATGGAACGAGACAGAGTGACTTCGAGAGTGTATAAATCTGTAGTGGAGGGAAGGCGGGGTAGGGGTCGGCCTAGGAAAGGTTGGAGGGAGGGGTAAAGGAAGTTTTGTGTGCGAGGGCTTGGACTTCCAGCAAGCATGTGTGAGCGTATTTGATAGGAGTGAATGGAGGCATACTGTTTTTAATACTTGACGTGCTGTTGGAGTGTGACAAAGTAACATTTATGAAGGGATTCAGGAAACCGGCAGGCCGGACTTGAGTTCTGGAGATGGGAAGTACAGTGCCGGCACTCTGAAGGAGGGTGTTAATGTTGCAGTTTTATAACTGTAGTGTAAAGCACCCTCTGGCAAGACAGTGATGGAGTGAATGATGATAAAGTTTTTCTTTTCGGGCCACCCTGCCTTGGTGGGAATCGGCCGATGTGTTAAAAAAAAAATAATATAAAAAATAATAACAAATTTTATATTGTTGGTTGTGTATACTGGTTTAACTGTATTGAATACATTTCAGTGCAGTTATTGTTTTAGAACAAAAATGTGAATAATCAGAAGAATCCTAATTGGGACTTATCAGAACATAAAAATTATATTTAAACCGCTTTGATGTTTTCCCTGACTGTATCATATATACGTCTTACGAGCCAATGTTTGGACGTATTTATACGCCTAAATTCTAGCGCCTCAAATCAAGCAGGAGAAGCTGGTAGGCCCACATGTGAGAGAATGGGTCTGTGTGGTCAGTGTGCGCAGTATAAAAAAATCGGGCAGCCACTGGTGCATTGTGGAACACCATTTCAGTAGCCCATGTTCAGCATGCCTAGCTGTAAGAATTATCTGACTCCTTGGCATCTGGACATTTCTCTTCCTCAATGATAGCTCTAACACAGATGGAAGTGTCTCTGAAGATAAATTTCATGGTTTTGATGAGTTTGTGACCGAAAGCAATGCCCAGGATAACAGAAGGAAGGAAAGAAAGAAAGAAAGAAGTAGGTAAGGAAGGAAGAGATGGGAAAGGAAGGAAAGAAGAGATGAGAGGAAGGAAGGAAAGAAGAGAGGATGAGAGGAAGGAAGAGAAGGAAAGAAAGGAAGAAGGAAGGAAGGAAAGAAAAAAGGAAGGAAAGGAAAGGAAGAATGAAGGAAGGAAGGGAAAAGAAAGAGAAAAGGAAGGAAGAAATAAAGGAAGGAATGAAAGAAGAAAGGAAGGAAAGGAAGGAAGAAATAAAGGAAGGAAGGAATGAAGGAAGAAAGGAAGAAAGGCAGGCAGAAAAAAGAAGGAATGAAGAATGAAGGAAAAGGAAGCTAGGAGGTAGGTATGAAGGAAAGGAAGGAGGTTGTGGAGAAGAAGACATGGGTCCCCTTTTGTGTTGACAGGTTGACAGGCAGTGTGGGGGTGGTGAGTAATGGTATAATATGTCATTTTGACAGCTGCCTTACCCTGACTCAGCAAATTTAGATGTCCACACACACACACATAGCTTGGAGCTTTGAAGTGCTAATTGCAGTTGATGGAAAGTGTCTAGTCATTATATGTGTATATATATTAAAACAATAGTAATAAACAATTTTTTTTATTGTTGGTTGGTGTAAACAAGTTTTGTAAACAATATAATGATACTAATGTTTGTGCGATTATTGTGTTGCATACAATGAGTGTATATATATACATTGCACCTTACTTTGGTCTCACAGGCCACATAAGTTATGCAAAAAAATAAAATAGTGAAAAAAACAAGAAACCTACAAAAGGAAGTAAACCAAAGTTTACCGGGTGAGCAGCATTCGCCGCTGTTGCCACACGCGGCTCATTTTTTGCCAACTTTACGCCTCTATACAGTGGACCCTCGGTTAACGAATACCCCGGAAATCGTGTAATTATGTAAGTATAATTTTGTAAGTTCTTGTGGAAGTGTATTTTTGGGGGTCTGAAATAGACTAACCTCGTGAAATTTTTCCTTAACCCTTTACCAGGCCACGCATCAAATTTGAGACATCAACATTTGAAACCTATATTTGATAATATAACAATTCTAAGACATATTTATTTTTGTTCATTTGTCAAGTTTATTTATTTTAGGCGCCTCTTAAATACCCTCTATGGCAGAATCAAATATGAGGCACACCTGGCCTGGTAAAGGGTTAAGGAAGTAAATTCGTTCGGTAATGGCACTTGAGCAGACTTCAGGAGTGAAGTTTTTACGAAACTCGGGGGTCCACTGTATCTCGGTAAATACTGATCACAAATTATTTTTGGGGGGGATTTAAACAATCAGAAAAATAATCTTAACATTTTGATAAGAAAAAATATTTTTTTTTTTTTCAAATATTTCCCGACATAGAATGACAGTTCCAGAGAGGGGCCTCCGACAGTCAAAGGGTTCAATTTCTGTCAACTCCATGCCTCCATATCTTGGTAAGTATTGATCACAATTTTTTTTTAGCCTATAACACTCACAAAAAAACTCATTTCATAAGAATTTTTTTTTTAAAATATTTTTCGACCCTGATTAAGAGTTTGGGAGAGGGCCTCTCGACCCTCAAAGGGTTAAGACCCATTCTATACTGACCAGGTATCTCAGGCCAATCGTGTCAAATTTGGAGACAGACAAAATAAAACGTAGATCTATGTTTGGAACGCTAGCTGTAGAAATGTAGATCTACGTTTGGACAGTTTAATTGTTAATGTGCCCAAGAGTGATTATTATTATGTACTATTAGTATTATGTAATGTTTTCTCTCTGCCCGGCTACCACAACTCCATAGCATATAAATATAGCATGTTTATATGCTATGTAACGTGTTTCTTATATAATTTTGAAGAAAATATCATAGATGGATTAATGGAAATTTCTATATTAACGTAAAATAAGACATTTAATATGCCCAAGAGTGATTATTATTACATACCATTAGTATTACTATGGCATTAAGACTAGAGGGACACTCTTAGTGATTTTAATGTGTATCTGCATGCCAGCAGTGTGTAAATATATTTAGGTACAGGTACACAAGTATTATTATCAGAGCACATATAAAATATGCAATAACTTTAAAACACATAATAAAGAGATGTGCTCACGGAGAATGTAAACAAACTGGGTGGCGTGCGCCATATTAGAAAGATAGGTTACCATATAGCAAGTTTTGGTCATAATTTGAAATGGCTGCATTAGCGAAACGCCGTAAAGCGGGGCCCTACTGTACTCAGATTTGATCCAAGGAAATTAGACAAGAGGCCTAATTTTGGAGATCAAGAGCCCCTTTGCCACAGCAAGGGGGGTCCCCCTTGAAGGGAAGCAAAAGCTTCAAAAACAAGCATAATGTCTACTTACACTTGAACCTGTTGCCAGGAAGAATAAGCTTCAGCTTTTGCTGCTGGTCCATATAACATTGGTCGAGAGGTTACACTGGTGCTATTATTTAAAGGTTCCTCTGGTGCTGTCACTCTTGATTCACTGTTACTAGTATTACTAACACAGTCACTTGTTTTACTTTGTTTTTCTTGTTCATTGAGAGCAAGGAACCCTTCCTTTGGTACACTCCATGTAGATTCTGTTAAAAAAAAAAAAGCATTCATGTCTCAGGAGCTTTTATTAAGTACAGTGGACCCCAAGATTTTGTACTGCTCCCAACTTGAACAATTATGTAAGTGTATTTTTGTAAGTGCTTTTGTAAGTGTATTTTTGGGGGTTTGAAACAGACTAATCTAATTTACATTTGTCCTTATGGGAACAAATTCGTTTGGTAACGGCACTTGAACAGCATTCTGGAAAGAATTATTGATGAAATCCGGGGGTCCACTGTATTTAGTTATTAGTGGTACTTTATCTGGCTTAATATTTTTTATTCACACAATTCTAGATTAAGATATAAAACATACAAAAGATGACAAAAAGTACTTCTTTATGCAGATGACACTAGTCTCCTTAAATAATAACAATACTGTTTCTACTAACATAATAAACAATCAACATAGCACTGTACCAAAACCCGCACTTGTTCTTTTATGCTACCATTGTTACTAATTCTATCCCTACTACTACTTCTCTCTTTTGACTATTTTTTTTACCACTACTGCTGCTACTTCCTCATCATTATCACAGGTATTACTGTTGCTGATGATTCAACGTCATTATACAGTATTATTATTATTGTTTCTTGTCTCCTCCTTTTCTTGATTTCTACCAGTAATTTTCTATGTGCAGTACAAAGTTGAGCTTATGTGATCACCAAAGCCCACTGTCCATTTATTGCATAAGTGAAGGACAGCTTATTTGGTTTTGAAATACTATACAAAAAATTATTTTTGAGCCCTGGTGGGCTCGATGGCCCATCAGGGACACCAGCAGCTCTTAACTACACCTCTATTCACTGGTAATACAAAAGCAGTATGATTATCTCACATTTTTCAGTTCAGTATGCTTCCTTCCATCAATGTTATAATTTTTTGGGGAACCAACCATAAGTGGTCTGAGTCAGCAGTTAACAAACAACTGCTGATGTGGGATGATGCGGTCTCTGTCTCCGTGGGTCATCAGGCCCTCAAGCTGAAATTGTTTTCATATTCCTAGACAATGTATTACAAGTCTGAGTTCTGATGACCTGCTAGAAACTCGACCTCAAATTGCAAGATCATCAAAAAAGTCAGTCAACAGAAATTCAACAGAGGAGCAATTCTTGCAAATCAAAAAGATACAGGAGAGCTATACGTATAAGTATAGGCAAATAAAATTAAGAACTAGTAGTACAAAATTGATGTGGTAAAAATACTGTATGAACTTTTGAAGAATGAAAAACTGCTTTCTGTGTTGAAGTACTATGAACCACCACAGGAATAGCGACATGTCAGTTCAACTTGTAAAACACTGGTTACAGATGCCTGAGAGGCATCCTAGGTCACATAATTTACGAACACTGATCCTGTGACATAATGAGAGGCGTGCTAGAGCAAATTTATCATCATGAACCACTCCCTTAATTGTACAAGTCTGCAAAACAAATAACTGCATCTAGGTTCTACACTAGAACTTAGGCTCCCAGCATAAAACATTTGTGGAAGTAATGTAAAGAAGAGTACATAAGGACTGAGAAGTGGCAGATGTGCTGGACAGATCAGGGGAGGTAGGATCTCAAAGTAGAGGAAGATAATGTATTACAGTTGTCAGAAATCTTCTAGAATGAGGCAACTCACAGGCCTAGCCAATCAGTCATTGGCCTAAAGAGTCCCAAGCAAAGAAGTAAATATCACCAAAAATATAATACAGTGGACCCTCGCTATTCGAACACTCCAAAACTCACCCTTTTATGTAAGTTTATTATTGTAAGTGCTTTTATAAGTGTATTTTTGAGGGTCTGAAATGGACTAATCTAATTACATCATTCCTTATGGGAATAAATTTGTTTGGTAACAGCACTTGAACAGCATTCTGGAATGAGGGTGAGTTTTGGAGTGTTCGAATAGTGAGGGTCCACTGTAACTTCAACTCTACCTCCCTTTCCTACTGCTAAGTCCAACATGGGAAGGCACTAAATGTTCTAACAGGACCAAGAGTGATATACTTAACCTGTGATAAAAGTAACCACTAGGGGACCTGGGAACAGCCGCAACACCAAAAGGGTAAATATCTTCTTATGTCAGTTCGACCTTACTCAAATATACCATTCCACTATGATATGCCATACGTCATCAACCAAGTCACCCCACAATACCTAAATTCACAATTCAAGAGAACCTACAATGTAGTAGGTTGGTAGACAGCAACCACCCAGGGAGGTACTACCGTCCTGCCAGGTGACTGTGAAACAGAAACCTGAAACTGTTTTACATGATGGTAGGATTGCTGGTGTCTTTTTTTTCTGTCTCATAAACACGCTGGATAACAGGTATATCTAGCTACTTCTACTTACACTTTAGGTCACACTACACTGGCATACACATGCATATATATATACATACACACATCTAGGTTTTTCTTCTTTTTCTTAATAGCTCTTGTTCTTTTTATTTTCTCTATTGTCCATGGGGAAGTGGAAAAGAATCTTTCCTCCGTAAGCAATGCGTGTCGTATGAGGCGACTAAGATGCCGGGAGCAATGGGCTAGTAACCCCTTCTCCTGTACAAATCTACTAAAAACGAGAAGAAGAAAAACTTTATAAAACTGGGTTGTCTGAATGTGCGTGGATGTAGTGCGGATGATAAGAAAGAGATGATTGCCAATGTTATGAATGAAAAGAAGTTGGATGTCCTGGCCCTAAGCGAAACAAAGCTGAAGGGGTAGGCGAGTTTCAGTGGGGAGAAATAAATGGGATTAAGTCAGGAGTATCTGAGAGAGTTAGAGCTAAGGAAGGGGTAGCAATAATGTTGAAGGATCAGTTATGGAAGGAAAAGAGGAATATGAATGTGTAAATTCAAGGATTATGTGGATTAAAATAAGGGTCGGATGCGAAAAGTGGGTCATAATAAGCGTGTATGCACCTGCAGAAGAGGAGTGTAGAGGGGAGAGAGAGATTTTGGGAGATGTTAAGCGAATGTATAGGAACTTTTGAACCAAATGAGAGAGTAATTGTGGTAGGGGACCTAAATGCTAAAGTGGGAGAAACATGCAGAGAGGTGTAGTAGGTAAGTTTGGGGTGCCAGGTGTAAATGATAATGGGAGCCCTTTGATTGAACTTTGTATAGAAAGGGGTTTAGTTATAGGTAATACATATTTTAAGAAAAAGAGGATAAATAAGTATACAAGATATGATGTAGGGCGTAATGATAGTAGTTTGTTGGACTATGTATTGGTAGATAAAAGACTGTTGAATAGACTTCAGGATGTACATGTTTATAGAGGGGCCACAGATATATCAGATCACTTTTTAGTTATAGCTACAGTGGGAGTAAAAGGTAGATGGGATACAAGGAAAATAGAATCAGTAAGTAAGGGAGAGGTGAAGGTTTATAAACTAAAAGAGGAGGCAGTTAGGGTAAGATATAAACAACTATTGGAGGATAGATGGGCTAGTGAGAGTGTAGGCAATGGGGTTGAAAATGTATGGGATAGATTTAAAAATGTAGTGTTAGAGTGTTCAGCAGAAGTTTGTGGTTACAGGCGAGTGGGTGCGGGAGGAAGAGGAGCGATTGGTGGAATGATGATGTAAAGAGAGTAGTAAGGGAGAAAAGTTAGCATATGAGAGGTTTTACAAAGTAGAAGTGATGCAAGGAGGGAAGAGTATATGGAGAGAAAAAGAGAGTTAAAAGAGTGGTGAAGCAATGTAAAAAGAGAGCAGATGAGAGAGTGGGTGAGATGTTATCAGCAAATTTTGTTGAAAATAAGAAAAAGTTTTGGAATGAGATTAATAAGTTGAGGAAGCCTAGAGAACAAATGGATTTGACAGTTAAAAATAGGAGAGGAGAGTTATTAAATGGAGAGTTAGAGACGTTATCGGGAAGATGGAGAGAATATTTTGAGGAGTTGTTAAATGTTGATGAAGACAGGAAGCTGTGATTTCGTGTGTAGGGCAAGGAGGAATAACATCTTGTAGGAGTGTGGAAGAGCCAGTTGTGAGTGTAGGGAAGTTAGTGAGGCAGTGGGTAGAATGAAAGGGGTAAGGCAGCTGGGATTGATGGGATAAAGATAGAAATGTTAAAAGCAGGTGGGGATATAGTTTTGGAGTGGTTGGTGCTATTATTTAATAAATGTATGGAAGAGGGTAAGGTACCTAGGGATTGGCAGAGAGCGTGTATTGTTCCTTTGTATAAAGGCAAAGGGGACAAAAGAGAGTGCAAAATTATAGGGGAATAAGTCTGTTGAGTGTACCTGGTAAAGTGTATGGTAGAGTTATTATTGAAAGAATTAAGAGTAAGACAGAAAGTAGGATAGCAGATGAACAAGGGGCTTTAGGAAAGGTAGGGGTGTGTAGACCAAGTGTTTACAGTGAAACATATAGGTGAACAGTATTTGGATAAGGGTAAAGATGTTTTTGTGGCATTTATGGATTTGGAAAAGGCGTATGATAGGGTAGATAGGGGGCAATGTGGCAGATGTTGCAGGTGTATGGAATAGGAGGAAGGTTACTGAAAGCAGTAAGAATTTTTATGAGGATAGTGAGGCTCAGGTTAGAGTGTGTAGGAGGGAAGGGGACTATTTCCCAGTAAAGTGGGCCTTAGACAAGGATGTGTGATGTCACCGTGGTTGTTCAATATATTTATAGATGGGGTTGTAAGAGAAGTGAATGCGAGGTCTTGGCAAGAGGTGTTGGGCTAAAAGATAAAGAAGCAAATACAAAGTGGGAGTTGTCACAGTTGCTTTTGCTGATGACACTGTGCTTTGGGAGATTCTGAAGAGAAGTTGCAGAGGTTGGTGGATGAATTTGGTAGGGTGTGTAAAAGAAGAAAATTGAAAGTGAATATAGGAAAGAGTAAGGTGATGAGGATAACAAAAAGAATAGGTGACGAAAGATTGGATATCAGATTGGAGGGAGAGAGTATGGAGGAGGTGAATGTATTCAGATATTTGGGAGTGGACATGTCGGCGGATGGGTCTATGAAGGATGAGGTGAATCATAGAATTGATGAGGGAAAAGAGTGAGTGGAGCACTTCGGAGTCTGTGGAGACAAAGAACCTTGTCCATGGAAGTAAAGAGGGAATGTATGAGAGTATAGTTATACCAACGCTCTTATATGGGTGTGAAGCATGGGTGATGAATGTTGCAACGAGGAGAAGGCTGGAGGCAGTGGAAATGTCATGTCTGAGGTCAATGTGTGGTGTGAATATAATGCAGAGAATTCGGAGTTTGGAAATTAGGAGGAGGTGCGGGATTACCAAAACGATTGTCCAGAGAGCTGAGGAGGGGTTGTTGAGGTGGTTTGGACATGTAGAGAGAATGGAACGAGACAGAGTGACTCGAGTGTATAAATCTGTAGTGGAGGGAAGGCGGGGTAGGGGTCGGCCTAGGAAAGGGTGGAGGGAGGGGGTAAAGGAAGTTTTGTGTGCGAGGGCTTGGACTTACAGCAAGCATGTGTGAGAGTATTTGATAGGAGTGAATGGAGGCATATGGTTTTAATACTTGACGTGCTGTTGGAGTGTGAGCAAGTAACATTTATGAAGGGATTCAGGAAACCGGCAGGCCGGACTTGAGTTCTGGAGATGGGCAGTACAGTGCCGGCACTCTGAAGGAGGAGTGTTAATGTTGCAGTTTTATAACTGTAGTGTAAAGCACCCCTCTGGCAAGACAGTGATGGAGTGAATGATGATGAAAGTTTTTCTTTTCGGGCCACCCTGCCTTGGTGGGAATCGGCCGATGTGTTAATAAAAAAATAAAAAAAACTACAATGCATAAAACAAACTGCAAACCAAAACTTTGTGAACCATGAGGAAGGGCAGTAAATATATGAGTGAGCCAACACCCAAATTACTAGTGCATCATGATGGTGCTTGACCAGCTGACTGTATTAATGAGACAAGACGGTGCTTGACCAGCTGACTATTTTATTTTTATTATTAACACATCGGCCGATTCCCACCAAGGCAGGGTGGCCCGAAAAAGAAAAACTTTCATCATCATTCACTCCATCACTGTCTTGCCAGAGGGGTGCTTTACACTATAGTTATAAAGCTGCAACATTAACACCCCTCCTTCAGAGTGCAGACACTGTACTTCCCATCTCCAGGACTCAAGTCCGGCCTGCCGGTTTCCCTGAATCCCTTCATAAATGTTACTTTGCTCACACTCCAACAGCACGTCAAGTATTAAAAACCATTTGTCTCCATTCACTCCTATCATATACGTTCACACATGCTTGCTGGAAGTCCAAGCCCCTCGCACACAAAACTTCCTTTACCCCCTCCCTCCAACCTTTCCTAGGCCGACCCCTACCCCGCCTTCCCTCCACTACAGATTTATACACTCTCGAAGTTATTCTGTCTCGTTCCATTCTCTCTACATGTCCGAACCACCTCAACAACCCCTCCTCAGCTCTCTGGATAATAGTTTTGGTAATCCCACACCTCCTCGTAATTTCCAAACTCCGAATTCTCTGCATTATATTCACACCACACATTGACCTCAGACATGACATCTCCACTGCCTCCAGCCTTCTCCTCGTTGCAACATTCATCACCCATGCTTCACACCCATATAAGAGTGTTGGTATAACTATGCTCTCATACATTCCCTTCTTTACTTCCATGGACAAAGTTCTTTGTCTCCACAGACTCGAAGTGCTCCACTCACCCTTTTTCCTCATCAATTCTATGATTCACCTCATCCTTCATAGACCCATCTGCTCACATGTCCACTCCCAAATATCTGAATACATTCACCTCCTCCATACTCTCTCCCTCCAATCTGATATCCAATCTTTCGTCACCTAATCTTTTTGTTATCCTCATCACCTTACTCTTTCCTATATTCACTTTCAATTTTCTTCTTTTACACACCCTACCAAATTCATCCACCAACCTCTGCAACTTCTCTTCAGAATCTCCCAAAAGCACAGTGTCATCAGCAAAAAGCAATTGTGACAACTCCCACTTTGTATTTGATTCTTTATCTTTTAACCCCACACCTCTTGCCAAGACCCTCGCATTCACTTCTCTTACAACCCCATCTATAAATATATTGAAAAACCACTGTGACATCACACATCCTTGTCTAAGGCCCACTTTTACTGGGAAATAGTCCCCTTCCCTCCTACACACTCTAACTTGAGCCTCACTATCCTCATAAAAACTCTTCACTGCTTTCAGTAACCTACCTCCTATTCCATACACCTGCAACATCTGCCACATTGCCCCCTATCCACCCTATCATACGCCTTTTCCAAATCCATAAATGCCACAAAAACCTCTTTACCCTTATCCAAATACTGTTCACCTATATGTTTCACTGTAAACACTTGGTCTACACACCCCCTACATTTCCTAAAGCCCCCTTGTTCATCTGCTATCCTGCTTTCTGTCTTACTCTTAATTCTTTCAATAATAACTCTACCATACACTTTACCAGGTACACTCAACAGACTTATTCCCCTATAATTTTTGCACTCCTGACTATATTAACCCTTAAACTGTCCAAACATAGATCTACGTTTGTACCCCTAGCGCTCCAAACCTAGATCTACGTTTTATTTTTCATGCCTCCAAATTTGGCATGACTGGCCTGAGATGCCTGGTCAGTATAGAATGGGTCTTAACACTCAGTTTGTGCAGTATTAAAAAAATCTGGGGCCACTTAGTACCTTGTGGGAGCACCAGTTCAACTGAGCACCAGCTACAGCAAACAGTGTGGTAAACACCAGGGATTCACTGATGTCATGTCTTATTAACACTTTCCTTTTAAGAGGAAAGTGATGTTGATCCAAAGTTTAGTGGCTTTGAGATGGATGTGGCCACAAGTGATCGAGGAAATATAAAAAACCTCGATAATAATCCATGTGGAACATTTGTGCAACATCCTTTCATTTTTGATACCACTGGCAGTGTCATCCTGCCAGAATGTCCTATGACTGACTTTGGCTGTCTCTTCATCTGTAACTATCTGTCTATCTCTGTCTCTGTCTGACTCTGTCTATCTAATAATAATAATAATAATAATATTTTTATTTCGTTGCAAGTTACAAGTACATAGTTATTGGTAGTTACAATTATAAAACTGTAATGCAAGGAGAGCCACTGGCATGCCATGGCATTAGGGGCAGCTTATTCTAAAGACTTATTCACTAAGTACTTAATACTAGAGAAATTGATTGAGTTTATTCTAGTTATATATTATTTCAAATTACAATATGATTATACATACTATTAAAAAGACAATACTAGAGAAATTGGTTGAGTTTATTCTAGTTGTATATTTTATTTCAAGTTACAATATGTTGATGCTATACTAGTAAAATAACAATACTAGAGAAATTTATTGAGTTTCTTCTAGTTATATATTTTATTTCAAATTAACAAAATGATACTATACTAATTAAAATGACAATAT
>WNWK01003708.1:0-70000 GCA_009830355.1 Cherax destructor
ATAATTTGTCCCAGTTATCAATGAATGGAATTGCAAGTTCCTTGCAGTACCTGTCTAGCCAGCAATTTATACCAATTGCCCTAGACATCCATTCATTGCCCACTCCTTCTAGGCAAAATGCTACATATGATTGGGATACCTCCCTTAGACCTAACGACTTCTATGGCTGACCTGTACTTATCTAGTAGCTCCTGTCTCCTGCCCTTCCCAATGTCATTTCCACCAGCACTAAGACAGATAATGGGCTTGTTCCCATTACCTGACATAATATTATCCAACCTGCTGACTATGTCACCAACACCAGCTCCTGGGAGGCACACCCTCTGTCTGACCTTCCTGTCTCTGTTACAAAAAGCACGGTCCATATATCTTACCTGAGAGTCTCCCACAATCAGAATATTCTTACCTTGATTAGCAGGGGAGTCAATGGTACCTTTAACCTCACTGACCACTGAAGTACACTCGTCCTGGAGAACAGAGAATAGATTTCCTACCTTCACATCTTCTCTATTAACCTTCCTTATCTTCCTTCTTCCTGAATTGTGAACCACTTGCCACTTAAAGCGGCTGCCACTTTCACTGTTGGTAGCCATTTCCTCCTTACCAGCTCCAACCATCTCACACTCACTCCCACACCCACACCCAGGTAGACTCCAGGTAAGGTTACCCAAGGAATTATACTTTGGCAACCCACCTAACTCATGTAATAATGTCGGCAGAATTACCGACAATATGTTAGGTAAAAGGACACAAGTGCAACTAATGCGACATTTTATTGTGACAACGTTTCGCTCTCCAGGAGATTTGTCAAGCCGTTACTCCTAACTCATGTTGGCCAAGTCCCACTCAAATTTAACCTTTTTCACTCATATATTTATCCAAACTGTTTTTGATCCTACCAGCCAGAGTGTTCCACACATCATGTACTAAAATCTGCGCCTTAGATATGCTCTCATTATGCTGCAGACACTATCAGTCAGATCCAAGGAAGTTTCCAGTTGGCAGGGCCCCTGCCTCACATGGTAGCACCCCTGGCTCACATGCTCCTCATGGTAGGACCCCAGGCTTACAAGATCCTCAAGGCAGGAAGGACCCCTGGCTCATATACTCAACACACCAATCTCCTCATCTGCCATAGTCTCGCACCTATGTGTCCCACTCATGCAAACATACTGAACCACTATACTCTTACACATTACTCTTTTTACATCAATTAACAAACTTCTTTCCGTCCACAGACTCCCCAACCCACCAGCTACCTTCTTTCCTTCAACTATTGGCTGATTCTCCTAATCTTTTCTACATGCATCTGCCCACACATCCATGCTCAAATACCTAAATATATTCCCTCTCTCCGTACTTCATTCCAATCTAACGTCCAATCTTTCCCGTCATAGACATCTACCTCTTATCACCTTTCTCATTTCCGGTGTTCATTAAAACTTTCTACTTTTACACACACACTCCTAAACATCTCTTCCAACTTCTAATGTCACAAGTTTAGCCACTGTAGTGTAACGTCATAAGTCTAAGTCAGTCTAACGTCGTAAGTAACGAGGTAAATGTAACGCAAATTTAACATAGGTCTAAGGTCGTGAGTGTAATGTCACAAGTCTAATATTTTCTACTGAGTAAACTCGTTACAGATGGACCTACGAGAATGTAATGGGAAATCTAGTTAACCAATCGTGGCTAATTAGTTTACGGTATAATTTGGGAGAGAATTACTTCCACAGACCTTGCTTCCTGATCAAATATGGGAGAGATATGTAAAAGACGACATCTCTGTGTGGCCTTAAGAAAAATATATAATTTGTAACCTTCCAACATGTTCGAATACTGTAAAAATCAAAGGTTTACGACCTTACCTTAATGATTTAATTAACGAGTTGATGGTTTTCAAGACAACTGTGTGCAGAATAGGACACTCACTCATTCGTATACATATAATAAATGTCTTGACCAACAAGTGAAAATATCTAATAGTATTTTTATATTATCCAGAGCTGCGTGTGTGTGTTCACCTATATGTGGTTGCAGTGGTCGATTCATAGCTCCTGGCCCCGTGTGTGTGTCATCCAACTTTTATATGTAAAAACTATAAAAAAGTAAATTTTCATGGTTCTGCTTTACCAAGAGACCATTTTTTAAAATTAAATTTGCACACCAATTAATATAATAATTACAAAAAAAAAGACAAGCTGAAGAATTAAATTTTACTGTGTCAGCTCCAAAGTTTCAAGAAAAGTAATTCTGGCCCATATCAGCGGATATCTCAAAATGCTTGGAAGTGAGGTCATTTTTAAGACTCGAGTGCCTAATACATTGACCGTTGTCACCAAGATAAGGTGACTCCCGGACGGAAATATTCATTATTACTCAATACTTGTCTTTCCAGAAGACCACAAACATCAGTCCCTCCCTCCCATGGATTCTCAAGAGTCCAAGTTTAAGAATAAAAATGACAAATTTCCCCACACACAACTAAACTTAATGGGTACTATCCTGGCGGTAAGATACATCACCCATTAAATACTGAAGCCATTCAAAAGAGGTACACTCAAATTATATATGCAAAACAACCACTGTGAAAAATAAGTGAAATTCCGAGCGCTTTTGTTATATCTCTCATTAGTTTGTAGGTGCTCGTCTACCGTGTGTAAAATAGTGTGAAATTTGATTCCGTTAAATCACGTTATAATATATATATATATATATATATATATATATATATATATATATATATATATATATATATATATTATAACGTGATTTAACGGGAATCAGAATTTCACACGGTAGACGAGCACCTACAAACTAATTTCACTCTCCGCCGTCGTCGAAATATAAAGCATCTTTATTTTCTTAACTTATGAAGCTATGCAGCTGAGGGTTTTGGAAATTATCTGAACCAATTCAGGATGCTGAGTATGGGGTTTAACAACTCTAGTTCCAGGGCATCTGCACAAGACAATTATTTCAAGAATCAGGCCCTAATTATCGTACACAAGCGTTGATAATTTGAAGATGATCGGATGAGGCGTTTTCCAGTTCTGAGATACAGACAAACGAAAAGTTGGAGAGAAAAAAACTCTGGTAACTACATAAAGGTTCCCTTCTGGGATACTAATTAAGGTTTACATTCTGCCACAGACGCTGTACATTGTCACTGTTTCTGTCGAGTATTGGCACAGTGAAACCTGCTACTGTGAGCTGGCACGGAATATTGGCACTCACCGGGCACTGATATCTGACATAAATGTTGAATATTACCACAGCTGGTGTCATTACCAGGCCTGCAAGCAGGTGTGTGTGTGTGTGTGTGTGTGATTTTAATTTGCTTGCATTAAGACTAGAGTGGTGGCACCCGCAGTGCCGGTGGTTAAATTAACGATGGCAGGAAAGGGCCAACGTCAACTTAACTGACTATCGCCTTCTAACCACACACGTTTCTGACTTTCTTTAATGTAAGTCTCTAATAACACTCCCCCACACATGCTCAGCTAACTTACACATATTCAAAACACAAATTCACATAAAAAACACACACATACACACACAATTTACTCAAGTGCTATAATGTAACAAATACTGCAGACGAAGTCCTACACAAGAGACAACGAACCCATGATTCATCAGTATAGGGAAGCAACCTTCAGAAAGACCAGGCATTATAAAATGTACTAGAATGCTGAGTAAACAGACAGCTAGGAATCAATACATTATTATTATTAATTATTATTATTAATTTTTCTATTATTTTTTGTGTGAAAAGCTAAATTCGTGCAAATTATTTAGCACAAAGTGTGTTGAAGGCTCGATCCTTCGTCCAGTAACAGCGAAGCAGAGACTACTTTCTTACTCTAACAGCCTAAACTGTGATCAGGAAGAAGTGGAAAATTGTCAAAATATCGTCTCAGGTCCAATAGTGCGAAAACCGTAAAGATTCCAGAGAGTTTACGCAACCAAACCAAACTAGAAATGCATTGTTAAACAGCCAGGAAGTGTGAGTATTACTGGTGCACTACCGACAATATATTAGATAAATGGACAAGAGTATTAATATCAGAGGTGAATTATTCCCATACCATTATTATTTACTACTACTACTGCTACTGCTACTACTACTACTACTACTGTTACTACCACCAGGTTAACCTGGCGAGCACTTCAATTTACTCCCTCTAAGTTTATGCATATTTGGTACAGGTTTGAAAAAGCTCTAGCTGAGCGAAACGTAGCAATAATAAAATGTCTTCGTAGTTCACATGTGTTCGTTTATTTAAGAGGGAAGAGCCAGTAAATAACAAATATAGAAATATGGATATTGCTCTGTGTTGAATATATCAAGCACAATGGGACCTAACAAGATATCCCTTTGTGTAGTGCAAGAACAGCAGGTTTGAGCAGACTTATACTATTGTTATTATTATTAACTACTACTACTACCACTATTGCTGTCGTCACCGCGTTCTGCCACAGCCAGCTAACACCACCAGCAACAATAAAAAAAATCACAGCGAGAAAGCACTTCATTTCTTGGCTTTATTCTAAATGAATACTATCTTAATTAACAATCAACGTGGAGTGGACTTCATGGAGTGAAAAACACGGAAAGAAATGCTCTTGTGAGCTGATCATAATTCTCTTTTATAAGTCTTTTCCGTTCTGGCTGAGAGAATATAATAGTGTAAACAAAGCTGAAAACCCAAGTAACTGGGTGGGTGGATATCACAGATCTGGCGGAAGAAAAATGAAAAAAGACCTTGGATTAAAAATGGTAAATATTTTCAAACCTACGTAGGTAGTGTACTGTTAATAAAAATGGTCAAACAATTGAGTTTTATTTGTTTGTTTTGTTTATTATACAAAGCACTAAGTCTATTTGGTTATTCAACCCTTTCGACATATATCTTTTCTAACACTATCAAATTTACACTATCACTATCAATTTGCTACTGCAGTGACCAATTAACTCATATTCCAGAAGTCATAATCACAAATTAAAACTATTCAAAGCATTTTTTTTTTCACATTCCTTAGTTGATATTCGTAGTTCGTTCAGTGTCACTGGCCATAAGTGTCAACAAATTTAGAAGGGGAAATATCCCAGCCATTTATGCCAGAAAAGACGCTGGCTTCTTCGTCAGGTAAGCACCTTGTGCGGAGAATTGCACCTCTTTACTATATTAGCAAATACATAATTAGACTTTGGATTTAAGAAAGTGGTGCGTCCTGTTCTAGAATATCGCACACATAACATAGTTTACATATAGTTCACAATATTAGAGGAGGAATATTCAGAAAATAGTGTTGCACCCTCGAGTACTGAAGATAATGCTTATACCAATCAACCAAATGTATAAATGTTATTTACTGCTAGGCGAACAGGGACACCAGGTGTAAGGATACTTAAGCAACATCACCCCGCCCTGGACAGAACATAGGTCCTTGGTTTGAGAGAAGGCGGCACTACCACTGATTAACATCATTATTATTTTCAATATCTGTCCCTGTCTATGCTTTCGAATCTTCTGAATATTTTCCTTGTTGAATATCTTATCTGGCCTTTCCCATTTTGGTTTCAGTTTTGAAACTGTAGATGCAAACCTCTAGGCATCTAGAACTTCGCTAGCTTTTAAACACACACTGTTAAGTGTGGACTTCATGGTGGTGCTCCAAATTTTAAAATAGGCATAACAAAAGTTTCATACTATTTTTCACCGAGATATCTGAAGGCAGTTCGGAGATTCGCTGGTCTTGAATGCACTGTTGATGTTATGCAGTTTATATGATCTTCTGGGGATGTTTGCTTTAACAATTTCTCTCGGATCTTTTTTCATTTTTACGATGGGGATGTTTAAATGTATGAAAGATGTCACTTTAGCAATAAATGGTGTAACTATGACCATGTATAATGTCACCTTCAGAATATATGAAGTTACACTAATCGTGTACAATATTACCACGACCACGTATGATATTACACTGTGTACTTCCATGACCACGTATGATGTTACACTGTATACTTCCATGACCACGTATGATGTTACACTGTATACTTCCATGACCACGTATGATGTTACACTGTGTACTTCCATGACCACGTATGATGTTACACTGTGTACTTCCATGACCACGTATGATGTTACACTGTGTACTTCCATGACCACGTATGATGTTACACTGTGTACTTCCATGACCACGTATGATGTTACACTGTGTACTTCCATGACCACGTATGATGTTACACTGTGTACTTCCATGACCACGTATGATGTTACACTGTGTACTTCCATGACCACGTATGATGTTACACTGTGTACTTCCATGACCACGTATGATGTTACACTGTATACTTCCATGACCACGTATGATGTTACACTGTATACTTCCATGACCACGTATGATGTTACACTGTGTACTTCCATGACCACGTATGATGTTACACTGTGTACTTCCATGACCACGTATGATGTTACACTGTGTACTTCCATGACCACGTATGATGTTACACTGTGTACTTCCATGACCACGTATGATGTTACACTGTGTACTTCCATGACCACGTATGATGTTACACTGTGTACTTCCATGACCACGTATGATGTTACACTGTGTACTTCCATGACCACGTATGATGTTACACTGTGTACTTCCATGACCACGTATGATGTTACACTGTATACTTCCATGACCACGTATGATGTTACACTGTATACTTCCATGACCACGTATGATGTTACACTGTGTACTTCCATGACTACGTATGATATTACACTGTGTACTTCCATGACCACGTATGATGTTACACTGTGTACTTCCATGACCACGTATGATGTTACACTGTATACTTCCATGACCACGTATGATGTTACACTGTATACTTCCATGACCACGTATGATGTTACACTATACTTCCATGACCACGTATGATATTACACTGTGTACTTCCATGACCACGTATGATGTTACACTGTGTACTTCCATGACCACGTATGATATTACACTGTATACTTCCATGACCACGTATGATGTTACACTGTATACTTCCATGACCACGTATGATGTTACACTGTGTACTTCCATGACCACGTATGATGTTACACTGTATACTTCCATGACCACGTATGATATTACACTGTGTACTTCCATGACCACGTATGATGTTACACTGTATACTTCCATGACCACGTATGATGTTACACTGTATACTTCCATGACCACGTATGATGTTACACTGTGTACTTCCATGACCACGTATGATGTTACACTGTATACTTCCATGACCACGTATGATGTTACACTGTGTACTTCCATGACCACGTATGATGTTACACTGTATACTTCCATGACCACGTATGATGTTACACTGTGTACTTCCATGACCACGTATGATATTACACTGTATACTTCCATGACCATGTATGATGTTACACTAACTGTGTACAATATTATGATGACCATGTATGATGTTACACTGTGTACAATATTACCATGACCATGTATGTTGTTCCACGTCAAACAATGCCGTCACAGGCTCTACCATCCCCGTCACAATATCCATTGTGCTGTGACGAAGTATTTTGGTCTGAGAAACAAATCTTTGAAGTGACGTTCACGAGTGCAAGATATGAAATATCGAGTTTCTGACACAGACTCTACCGAGATCCTCAGCTATCCTAGTTATAATGACGAACACCTCACTACCCCCCTTCTCTCTCTCTCTCTCGTTATTACAGTCAAGTTCATTTATCCACTACCTCCATATCTACTGGTTTTGTCCCCACTAAAGGTAGATAAGCGAACAATTCGTTCTCTCACTGATCATTATAAAGATCAGCAAGAATCACACACGTTCGCCAGCGCCCTTCCACGAAAAATAAAAATACAGAGGCAGGGGCTTGATGCATGTCATAACAGTAACTTGTAATTTCTTCTCTTTTGTTTAGTATTAAACACTACGCTGCTTTACTCCTTGTGTGACATATGGTCAGCAGCAAGGAGGGTGAGAGTAAGAAGAGGAGGTAGAAACACTCGCAGGTGGACCCACCGTAGCACTGGTGACGGGCGAGTATCTTACTACTACACCAGGTGTACTAAAAGTCTACCACGAGTGATGGGACTCTCACTCAACCACCTTCGTCTCTTATTAAAACACATATTTACGGACTGAGCCTCCAAAAAGAAACACACTTTTCTTGTTTTTCACTCTCGTATTTGTCTTTCCTGTTCAAAATTTTCTGTATCCCCCAAAATGTTATTTTCCACCAATCATTCCTAACAATGGCATTATGTCTCAGTTAACAACCAATTATTTAAAAGCTGACCGTTTAATAATCTATTATTGTCGGTTAATTATAATTAATATACGCAACTTTTAACCTAACGAAACCTTATCGAGACTAATAAATATTAAATTCCCATAGTTCGACCGGATAGAAACGAACCTACGATCTATGATTCCAATTCTAAGTGCGATTTTTTACCCAGTTGTCCTACCATGAGTTTTGTTATACCCTCATGATGAACCAACTCATGCGTCCGTGTTAGTTGTCAAACGCGCTTATTGATAGACACTTGGCCGTTCTGTATGTTGGGTACCTGTAGTCAATATACGCGTGCGTGCGTGCGTGTGTGTGTGTGTGTGTGTACAGTTAGTTTGATATCTTTATTATGCACCCCATACCCATCCTGTGGGCGGTAGTCAAAAGATTACAGAGGTACATAATGGGTCCAGGGACTGGACCTCAAAGTTTGATAGCTGAGCAAGTTACAAAGGTAATGAACTCAGATGGTCACAATCATGACAAGTTACAAAGGTATTTGCAGATTACAGAGGTATATATAGGGTCCAGAGACTGGGCCCCAAAGTTTTGATAGCTGAACAAGGTACAATGGTAATTAATTCACTAGTTACAAGGTAATGAATCATGTAAGTAAATTTACTTACGTCTGTACATGGTTGCACTCATGAACAAATTATAAAGCAATGAGCAATCTATTAGTCTACACCCATGTGTGTACAGACCATGGTCTTGGTGGTAATCAGCTGTTGTGTTGTGGGATGTCGAGGAGGGGAAGTTAGAAGCTTACTGTGATGCGTCTTGACAGTAAACCCAAACAATGATTGGGTACGGAAATTGTGCTAGAGCGCTTTCCTGCCTGCCCTGGCCTGCCCTGGCTGCCTCTCAGCCTGCCCTGACTGCCTCTCAGCCTGCTCTGGCTGCCTCCCAGCCTGCTCTGGCTGCCTCCCAGCCTGCTCTGCCTGCCTCCCAGCCTGCTCTGCCTGCCTCCCAGCCTGCTCTGCCTGCCTCCCAGCCTGCTCTGCCTGCCTCCCAGCCTGCTCTGCCTGCCTCCCAGCCTGCCCTGGCTTCCTCCCAGCCTGCTCTGGCTGCCTCCCAACCTGCTCTGGCTGCCTCCCAGCCTAATCTGCCTGCCTCCCATCCTGCTCTGCCTGCCTCCCAGCCTGCTCTGCCTGCCTCCCAGCCTGCTCTGCCTGCCTCCCAGCCTGCTCTGCCTGCCTCCCAGCCTGCTCTGCCTGCCTCCCAGCCTGCTCTGCCTGCCTCCCAGCCTGCTCTGCCTGCCTCCCAGCCTGCCCTGGCTGCCTCCCAGCCTGCTCTGCCTGCCTCCCAGCCTGCTCTGCCTGCCTCCCAGCCTGCCCTGGCTGCCTCCCAGCCTGCTCTGCCTGCCTCCCAGCCTGCCCTGGCTGCCTCCCAGCCTGCCCTGGCTGCCTCCCAGCCTGCCCTGGCTGCCTCCCAGCCTGCCCTGGCTGCCTCCCAGCCTGCTCTGCCTGCCTCCCAGCCTGCTCTGCCTGCCTCCCAGCCTGCCTCTGCCTGCCTCCCAGCCTGCTCTGGCTGCCTCCCAGCCTGCTCTGCCTGCCTCCCAGCCTGCTCTGCCTGCCTCCCAGCCTGCTCTGCTGCCTCCCAGCCTGCTCTGCCTGCCTCCCAGCCTGCTCTGCCCTGCCTCCCAGCCTGCTCTGCCTGCCTCCCAGGCTGCCTGGCTGCCTCCCAGCCTGCTCTGCCTGCCTCCCAGCCTGCCCCTGTGGCTGCCTCCCAGCCTGCTCTGCCTGCCTCCCAGCCTGCTCTGCCTGCCTCCCAGCCTGCCCTGGCTGCCTCCCAGCCTGCTCTGGCTGCCTCCCAGCCTGCCCTGGCTGCCTCCCAGCCTGCTCTGCCTGCCTACGAGAGAGTAACTAATCCTCATCTTA
Source organism: Cherax destructor (assembly GCA_009830355.1). Taxonomy (NCBI): domain Eukaryota; kingdom Metazoa; phylum Arthropoda; class Malacostraca; order Decapoda; family Parastacidae; genus Cherax; species Cherax destructor. The sequence goes on from WNWK01003708.1 coordinate 10,208, forward strand.
CTACGTTTTCTTACGCGACTCCACCTGCCAATTTCTGAGCATTTCCTGAGAGAGAGAGAGAGAGAGAGAGAGAGAGAGAGAGAGAGAGAGAGAGAGAGAGAGAGAGAGAGAGAGAGAGAGAGAGAGAGAGAAGAGAGGAGATAGGAGAGGGAGAGAGAGAGAGAGGAGAGGGAGAGAGAGAGAGAGAAGAGAGAGAGAGAGAGAGAGGGTTGTATCTCTAAGGAAAGTAAAGGAAATCACTGAGAATTAGTGTTTGCCAAACCCTGATGGCTCCCTACATCATCTCCCGTCACAGTTTTAATTTAAACTGGAAAGACGTATTTGCTGTTGAAAGACATTCACCTGAGTTGAGAGATGTGAGCAATAGTTTCAATATTGGTTAACAAACACGCAGCTGCAGCTAACTTCATTTGTTAAGCAAATATAACATGGTAACACTTACACTCTTCTGTCTGTTACTAAAACTCACCATATGGTCTCCAATGTATATGTGTGTATATATGTATATATGTGTCTATATACGTGTATATGTGAATGTGTGTACATGTATTTAGATACATATATGTGAGTGCATAGCTATGTAATTATTTGTGCCTGTTTGAATGTATCTATATAACACACATAAATAAGCATGTGTGTACTCACTTATTTGTGGTTGCAGGGGTCGATTCACAGCTCCTGGCTCCGCCTCTTCATTAGTCGCTACTAGGTCCAGTGTGTGTGTACTCACCTATATGTGGTTGCAGGGGTCGAATCACAGCTCCTGCCTCTGCCTCTTCATTAGTCGCTACTAGGTCCAGTGTGTGTGTACTCACCTATATGTGGTTGCAGGAGTCGATTCACAGCTCCTGGCCTCGCCTCTTCACTAGTATGTGTATGTGTGGGGGGGGGGTGTCGGTGGTACGTTGATTTGTTTCGATATCTTCATGCTTGCGTATTTAATACTTACGAAATATAACAGAAGCGGGAGGAGAAGGAGGAGGAAGAGGAGAAAGAAGAGAAAGAGGAGAAAGAGGAGGAGGAAGAGTAAGAGAAGGAGGAGGAGAGCATACAATCATATCTTATACAAAGTCAGTGGCTTGTACACCCCAGAGGTTCTGCTGGTGGTGGCTTGTACACCCGAGGCTCTTGTGGTGGCTTGTACACCCCAGAGGCTCTGCTGGTGGAGGCTTGTACACCCCAGAGGTTCTGCTGGTTGTGGCTTGTACACCCGAGGCTCTGCTGGTGGCTTGTACACCCCAGAGGCTCTGCTGGTGGCTTGTACACCCCAGACGCTCTGCTGGTGGCTTGTACACCCCAGAGGCTCTGCTGGTGGCATACACTAGAGGTTCAGCTAGTTACGTACACGCACTAGAGGTTCAGCTAGTTACGTACACATACTAGAGGTTCAACTAGTTACGTACACACACTAGAGGTTCAAACCACAGAATGGGTGGGCCTTGAACTCATGGCAGGCGAGTCCTCAAACACAGCAGTGTGTTCACTTGTCCTGGGTTCGAGCCTCACTCATTTGGCGATTTGTTAGCAATCGTGTTATTGCAATTTCGAGAGTCTAGTGGTTCAAATGGAAACAAATAACCTTTACAGCAACTCAACACCACCAAAAAATGAGAAGAGATTTGATTGCCTACGTTGTACGAACACACCAGGTGAGCCATGTACACGGAGGGGAGTGATGTACACACAGGTGAACATCCCTCCACCTGTTCACCTCGCCTCCCTTTCCACCTGCTTCCCTCGTGCCCCCCCCTCTGCACCTGCTCCCCTCGTCCCCCTCCGCCTACTCCCCTCGTGCCCCCCTTTCCACCTGCTTCCCTCGTCCCCTCTTAACCTAACCCCTCTTCACCTGCTCCCCTCACCCACCCTCTCCACTTGTTCCCCTCACCCGACAAAACATGCAAATCTACCTCTCTCACCTGTCAACATTATACATAAACAACTGTGCAGTAAAGCTCTCCTCTAAACACCAGCAATCTGCATAATGTTTAACAATTTAGAATTATTTAATTTACAACCCAGATGTGCAAAAATTTGCACACAAAAAATTGGGTGATTTTCAGAAGGTAGACATTAATATCGCTGGCACCGGCTTGGGCGAGAGGACCGCTTGTTTGGGTATGCGTAGCTGAACACACCGTTCGTGACGTGATCCGCATTCTCAGCAACGGAGATAAAATTCGGTAAATCCGCCGACACAAGAGTCTGATCTTTGTTGTGGCTGCCAGGGTTGGAAATGCTCGTACCCCACACGGGATTTGCGCTCCACGGGATATATTACAACTCTTAAATGGTATAAATTAGATCGAGAGCCGCTTCCCGCAGCTTCAAAGGAAAAATTGCTTAATGAAGGCTCCAGCATTATCGACCTTCCCTTCACCGTATCTTGTTTGTTCCTTGCTGGTGAAGGTCTCTTGATGCCAGGGGTTGAAGGTAATGTACAACACCTCGGACCATGCATGACTCTCATATCCCTGGTGTTTTGCAACCCCTATGGACTCAGTGCTTCTCATTAATAGTAATGATATATATATTTTCTCTGGTCTTTCACGTAATCTGTTGTTCTGTACTGATATTGTGCTCTGTGAGTCTTCTTGTTGACCAAACATTGTTTGATCCACTCCATGTTATTAATTAAACATTGGTTGATCCACTCCATGTTATTAATTAAACATTGTTTGATCCACTCCATGTTATTAATTAAACATTGGTTGATCCACTCCATGTTATTAATTAAACATTGTTTGATCCACTCCATGTTATTAATTAAACATTGGTTGATCTACTCCATGTTATAGATAATGACCAGTATTACGACTCAACTCCATTACACAAATCAACATTATGATTATAATACATAAAAACTGGGTTTTCTATAATAATAATCTGAATTTCTACAAGTACATGATACAACTTATACAGACCATAGCTGACATCAATGACATACTACAATAACTACATAGAAAGTCCCTCAACTTAGGCTAATTTTGTCCCCAGGATGCGACCCACACCAGTCGGCTAACACCCAGGTACCTACTTATTTTTAGGTGAACTGGGACAGCAGGTGTACACACACCCAATGTTTCCAGCCGTACAGGGGATCGAACAACAGACACTCAATATGCAAGGTGATTGCGCTACCAACCGAGCTATGGGACACACCTAGCATTCTCTCGACCCATACGGTTCATGAAGGACCTAGGGAACAGGAAGAAATGAAGCCTGATCTATGGAACTAGAGGATAGCTCCCATTCCTTGAATCAAAAGCCCATCAGTGGCACTCAGGCACTCCCCCTTGAAAGGGTCAATACCAGAGCTCTTCCATCACCCTGGATACATTTTCATTGGCCTGCCCGGCCAACTCTATGAATACAAATTACAATTCAAATGACACAGGTAGAGTCGGAGAAGGTTAAAGGTAGGCACACAGTGTCGACTCTACTCGCTTTGCTAGACATGAAACTATAGGAGCACCGCAGTAGGCCTACGCTAGGCAGGTGACTGCATTGCAGTAGGCTCACGCTAGACAGGTGACACTGCAGTAGGCCTACGCTAGGCAGGTAGCACTGCAGTAGGCCTACGCTAGGCAGGTGAATGCACTGCAGTAGGCCCACGCTAGGTAGGTGACTGCATTGCAGTAGGTCCACGCTAGGCAGGTGACTGCACTGCAGTAGGTCCACGCTAGGTAGGTGACTGCATTGCAGTAGGTCCACGCTAGGCAGGTGACTGCACTGCAGTAGGCCCACGCTAGGCAGGTGACTGCATTGCAGTAGGTCCACGCTAGGCAGGTGACTGCACTGCAGTAGGCCCACGCTAGGTAGGTGACTGCATTGCAGTAGGTCCACGCTAGGCAGGTGACTGCACTGCAGTAGGCCCACGCTAGGCAGGTGACTGCATTGCAGTAGGTCCACGCTAGGCAGGTGACTGCACTGCAGTAGGCCCACGCTAGGCAGGTGACTGCCCTGTAGTAGATCAAATGCTGTGCTGAAATTAGAAGAGCACTGCAGTTGGGTGACAAGACTACCATAGGCCTAATGATGCACGCCAAGCAGGTAACAAGACAGCAGTAGGCCTACTGGCCAATGCTAATCAGGTGACAAGACTGCAAAATGTCGGCCCTACTTGTTCACTCTAATCTGGTGCCAGAAGTGTAATAATAATGGTTGAAGAATTAGACATTCATGCAACAACTCGGTACCTTCATTATGTAAACATTTCAACAACCAGTGATTTTTTTTAAAAAACAAAGACAAAAACAGTCCCTCAGCGTACCAACAGGTTTTCAGTATCATAGTTTTGAGGAGTCTGATGCTTCAACTTGTCGGTATTGTATACCTTTGATGCTAGGCAGGTGCAACAGGATACTGCAAAAGGCCTACTGGTCGACATCAAACTCTTTCCATTCATATATTTGCCTAGTATACTTTACACAAGCCATGATGTTAGCGTCAGTGTCGGTACTCGCTAGTTTATTCCACTCATCAACACTTCTTTGCCACACCAATATTTTCCAATTTCCTCTCCCTCATATAAAATATCCCATATCTCATATGCTATATCAAAATTTTTATATTTATTCACTAGGTTTACCGTTTTCCAGCACTGGCCTCTAATACGCAATCATCCTCATAAAACGAACGTTTACAAACAGTTAATTGAACCTGATAAAAAGTAACGTTCAATGTGACAACACAGTGTTGCTTTACCGACGTTCTTTGTCGCAATTTGTTGTGTTGACGCTGTCGTTGCTACACTCAGATAAACACTCAACATTAAATTAACGAAAGACAGCGTAACGAAGAAGTACGTTATAACGGAGAACGTCAGGAACTAAAAGTGCGCTTTGAATACAGACGGTATATCATCCCCTCTGACGTTCTCTCGATCGTTCAGAAGCGCACGTTCTCTTGATAATGGAGATGCACCATTGTGATCGGCAGAGAGAAACATGACGGGTTAAGTCACACAAATTAATTAATAATCAACTCAATCATGGTACCAATCAGTAATCCACTAATTTATTTCCAAGTCCTTTTCTCTTCATAGTAATGCATCGCAAACATTATTTATTTATTAATTTTATAAGCGAGAAAGACTTGAAATCTTCTTAGGAAATTTATTGTAATGCACATCAACGCTTCGCTGACAAATCACTCTCCATCAGGATTTATTTCTATAAAATACCATCAGTGTGCAAACCATTAGAAGTCATCAAAAATACAACAGAACATTAGCAAAACTCAAGAGACCCTTAAAATGTAGGTAAACACATTAGTCAGGAGATAATGACTCATAAAATCGTAATAACACGATCACAAACAAGGAGATGGTGATGTATGTCCTTCATAAATCAAAACATGGCGGCGCAACATCGAATTTAACAGAAAACTAAACTCAATAGAAGTTAAACTACATTATTTCAGAAAAAAACATGTTAGTTGCAGAATCATTGTCGTTGAGTCCAGGTTAAATAGCTTAAATATATAATCTTTCTAAAATTCTGAAATCTATGGTATCCTGTGCCTTAGCTATTATTTTTAAAATCAAATGAACTCAATGCATGACTGTGAGGCCTAAAATGAATTCTGATAGCTGAGGAGGTCTGACCAGAGGACTCTGGCATGATAGACGCCGGTGTTCACAGACTCTTGTCTTAAAATTTCGGGAAGTACTTCTTACATCCCACACTATAATCTGCACAAGTGATACACTCACTATATTTGAATACAAAATGGGCTGAAACAGGATTCTTTAAACTAAATCGTGTGTGTGTGTGTGTGTGTGTACTCACCTAGTTGTGGTTGCAGAGGTCGAGTCACATCTCATGGCCCCGCCTCTTCGCTGGTCGCTACTAGGTCACTCTTCCTGCTCCATGAGCTTTAGCATACCTCATCTTAAAGCTATGTATGGATCCTGCCTCCATTACATCACTTCCCAGATTATTCCACTTCCTGACAACTCTGTGGCTGAAGAAATACTTCCTAACATCCTTGTGATTCATCCAACTGTGACCCCTTGTTGCTGTGTTAAATCTCTGGAACATCCTGTCTCTGTCCACCATGTCGATTCCTCTCAGTATTTTATATGTCGTTATCATATCTCCCCTCTCTCTCTCTCCTGTTCTCCAATGTCGTCAGGTCGATTTCCCATAACTTTTCCTCGTAGGACATGCCCCTTAGCTCCGGGACTAGTCTTGTGTCAAACCTCTGCACTTTCTCTAATTTCTTTACGTGCTTGGCTAAGTGTGGGTTCCAAATTGGTGCTGCATACTCCAATATGGGCCTGACGTACACGGTGTACAGGGTCCTGAACGATTCCTTATTGAGATGTTGGAATGCTATTCTTAAGTTTGCTAGGCGCCCGTATGCTGCAGCAGTTATTTGGTTGATGTCCACCTCAGGAGATGTGCCCACTCTGACACCTCGCCACGTACCATGACTCGCTGATGTCTTTCCGACAGGTATTTCCTGATCCATTGTAGTGCCTTCCCTGTTATACCTACCTGGTCCTCCAGCTTTTGCACTAATCTCTTGTGTGGAACTGTGTCAAAAGCCTTCTTACAGTCCAAGAAAACGCACTATACCCACCCCTCTCTCTCTTGTCTTACTGCTAACTCCAGTAAGTTTGTGACACAGGATTTCCCATCCCTGAAACCTTGCTGGTTGTCGTTGAAAAGCTCATTCCTTTCTAGGTGCTCCACCACTCTTCTGATAATCTTCTCCATGACCTTGCATACTATACATGTCAGTGACACAGGGCTGTAGTTTAGTGCTTCATGTCTGTCTCCTTTTTTTAAAATTGGGACTACATTTGCTGTCTTCCATACTTCAGGTAGTCGCCCTGTTTCGATAGATGTATTGAAGATTGTTGTTAGTAGTACACATAGTGCCTCTGTTCCCTCTCTCAGTGTGCGTGCGTGCGTGTGTGTGTGTGTGTGTGTGTGTGTGTGTGTGTGTGTGTGTGTGTGTGTGTGTGTGTGTTCTCTCACTCGTACTACGAGTCAAGGATACACTCAGCTTCATATTAATGTCGTATATAATTTCTTTTCATTAAGGTTCATTATAATTCAAGGCAATATTAGTATCTAATTATGAATGACTGCCTCTCATTCATATATAAATAATAGAAACTCAAATACGCTTTATAATGTTAATGAAGATTTTGTTGATTAATTAGGACATCGAATATGCATAATCGTCTAAGGTTTAAAAAAAATCTACTGTACGTAGAAGTACGAGAGAGAAAAAAAGAAATATTCAATTACATTTTTCTCTTCACTATTGTCTTACTTCCTTTTTTACGTGTCTTTCACTTATCAAATTCATCCACATTTACTTTTATTTTTTCACCATCATCGTTCACTTTTTCTTCACATTTTATACGTGTTATTCTCCCTTTTAACTGATTTTCCCATATTCCTTTTTTCTATTTCTATAAATAAAAAAAAATACATTTGATGCCTGACCAGGTTAACTTGGGGAGGGAGGAACAGGAAGGTGTTGTGACACAAGGAGCTGTGCTCGTGTCTAGGACGTATTGCTGGAAATTGCATTGTGTCAAGGTGGTGTGAGCCAGCAATCAACACACACCTGCCAGACCAACACCAAAAATATTCAGCGTGCGCTCTGACGAGATTTTTGGGAAGGTTTGTAGTTGTGGAGGGAGGCGGAGGAAAGGAAGAGGGAAGAGTAGGGAGGGGGAGGAAGAGTAGGGAGGGAGAGGAAGAGTAGGGAGAGGAAGAGTAGGGAGGGAGAGGGATGCACAGTGTGTCTTATCCATCTAATAGTATGGGAGAAAGACGGGGGAGAGGAGCAGTGGGGAGAGGAGCAGTGGGGAGAGGAGCAGTGGGGAGAGGAGCAGTGGGGAGATGAACAGTGGGGAGAGGAGCAATGGGGAGAGGAGCAGTGGGGAGAGGAGCAGTGGGGAGAGGAGCACTGGGGAGAGGAGCACTGGGCAGAGGATGTAAACTTTCTTGATACAGTTCCTGACATTACAGTTCTGAATCTATTCCCTTAAACGACATAATAATAATAATGATATCAAACATATTTACTTTGTGAAAACTCTCACTGTGAAGGACACACAGACGGACAAAACAATCTTATACTTCAGTAAATCTCTCACAAGTTTCTGTAAACAATCTTTCAAATCAAGTGACCTCCCCATCAATTTTCTTTTTATCCACCCTTCCTCCTCTCTCTCTCTCCCCCTTTCTCTCTCCCTCTCTCCATCCCTCCCTCTTTCTCTCTCCCTCTCCCTCCCTCTCTTTCTCACTAGGTCCTTCAGTACCACATTCATAATGCTAAAACGCTAAAATGAAAGTGTAGTAAGCAGTATTTATACAGCGAGAGGTGTATTTTACAATGCACATAAATTAAGAGCCTACAATATACAATACGTGACTCTGTAATAAAAAAAAAAATTGCGTACCCATTTCACAATATTTTAAACAAATACATTTAAGAAAATTAAAAAAGTGCATCCCAAATACTAAATATATAATTATATAATTATTAAATTATTATAATTATATTTAACTACACCAATTAGCCAGTTTAATTTTTTTTTATAATGCATGTAAAAAGGTTTAACTGTTTGGTTACCTGGTTTTAATAGGTGGAGGAAAACGCCCATTATATATATATATATATATATATATATATATATATATATATATATATATATATATATATATATATATATATATAGTGGTACCGACTTACGATGGTCCCCAAACTCCTTTATGTAAGTTTATTTTAAATGCTTTTGTAAGTGTAATTTTGGGGGTCTAAACAGACTAGTCTATTTTACATAATTCTTATGGAGATAAATTCGTTTGTAATGGCTTGAACAGCATTCTGAATGAAATATCGTAAGTCGGGGTACCACTGTATATATATATGCAAACAATCGCAGACGGGCGATCTAATATAAGACAAGCCACGGAGGTAGCTGTACTTTTACATTTTTAGTGCGTCATGAGGAGCTTTGCAATGTTGCAAGAGAGCAACATTGCAAAATAGCAACTAAGCTGCTCTCTTGCAACATTGCAAAGCTCCTGATGACGCACTGAGAAGTGTGAAAGTACTTGAGCTAAAGTTTTACCCCGTGGCTTGTCTTGCATGTGAGCGTATTTGATAGGAGTGAATGGAGGCATATGGTTTTTAATACTTGACGTGCTGTTGGAGTGTGAGCAAAGTAACATTTATGAAGGATTCAGGAAACCGGCAGGCCGGACTTGAGTTCTGGAGATGGGAAGTACAGTGCCGGCACTCTGAAGGAGGGTGTTAATGTTGCAGTTTTATAACTGTAGTAAAGCACCCTTCTGGCAAGACAGTGATGGAGGAATGATGATGAAAGTTTTTCTTTTCAGGCCACCCTGCCTTGGTAGGAATCGGCCGATGTGTTAATAAAAAAATATATATATATATATATATATATATATATATATATATATATATATATATATATATATATATATATATATATATATATATATATATATATATACATGTATATATGTATGTATGTGACTTTTTTTAGTATTAAAGAAATCTATATCCCTTTTAAGAAATATAAGAAAAAATTTGGTTTAAAGTGTAGAAATTTCATTTAAAATCTATATAAAGAGTAAGGTATCGGCGTTTATGCACGCCCCTGAGTGCAAGTCAAGATTTACTAACCAAAAAGTCATTCTGATTTTTTTATAACGTCGGTTTTAAAATGTTTACTTTATGCAATGTTTTTTAAGACATCGTAAACAAAAAAAATACTGAAAAAGCAAACAATCCTAGAATTTCTGCATTAATGCAAGGTTAGTGGATGTAGTATTAAGATCAGAATATCCAGCACATCACCTCGTCTTACTATCAGACTTTCAACACATCACCTGGTATTATTGAGACCATCCAACACATCACCTGGTAGTATTGAGACCATCCAACACATCACCTGGTAGTATTGAGACCATCCAACACATCACCTGGTAGTATTGAGACCATCCAACACATCACCTGGTATTATTGAGACCATCCAACACATCACCTGGTAGTATTGAGACCATCCAACACATCACCTGGTAGTATTGAGACCATCCAACACATCACCTGGTATTATTGAGACCATCCAACACATCACCTGGTAGTATTGAGACCATCCAACACATCACCTGGTATTATTGAGACCATCCAACACATCACCTGGTATTATTGAGACCATCCAACACATCACCTGGTATTATTGAGACCATCCAACACATCACCTGGTAGTATTGAGACCATCCAACACATCACCTGGTATTATTGAGACCATCCAACACATCACCTGGTATTATTGAGACCATCCAACACATCACCTGGTATTATTGAGACCATCCAACACATCAACTGGCATTATTGATACCAACACATCACCTGGTATTATTGAGACCATCCAACACATCACCTGGTATTATTGAGACCATCCAACACATCACCTGGTATTATTGAGACCATCCAACACATCACCTGGCATTATTGAGACCATCCAACACATCACCTGGTATTATTGAGACCATCCAACACATCACCTGGTATTACTGAGATTATAAAGTACATCACTCCGTCTTACTACCAGATATCTCGCACATCACTGTATTACAAAGGCACATCACCTGTTGATATCAAGGTCACACCAAAGTGAGTAGTTCATCTGTTAGACACCAGGAAATCTATTTTATGAACTTGTGAACGTTATTATGCATTATTATTACATTGACGGTGGTGGGGGAGGCAAAACCCGTATGAGTCACATAACACACTGAAGGAATGAAAGGCATTCAGACTTGATTCAAGAATTGAAGAACATGTCCCATTTCTTGGATCAAGAGCCTCTCACCATCATCAAGGAGCCTCCCACGAGAGGTATGTTATGTATATTATATGAATGTGTAAGTTATGTGTAAGTTATGTGCATGCTTTATGTAGCAGCGTAAATATTGCGCTTTTAAAGTCAAGACGAAGACGTTTTCTGAACATCAAGGAATAAATAAGAACACAAATACAAATAAATCTAAAGACAAGCAATACAAATAAATCTAAAAAACATCAATACAAATCTAAAAAATATCAATACAAATCTAAAAAAACAATACAAATCTAAAAAATATCAATAAATCTAAAAAAACATCATTAAAGAAAGTATAAATAAAACCAGGAGATATATTAACGTTGATACACAATAAAACACAAAAATATATAACAACCCAGAATAAAAATAGTGGGAAAGGTGGTATAGAGGTGGTGACAGGAGAGTGTGGGGAGGATAGGACAAAGTTGTAGTGTAGGGGAGAGGTGGTAAGCTAACATGAGAGGCTATAATGGTGGGTGGAAAGTTGTGTGGGTAGGAGGATGTGGGAGGGGGTAGTAGAAAATGATGGGAGCTGATGGAAGAGGTGGAAGAACTAGTGGGAGGTGAAGTGACAAATGGCAGAGTTTGAAAGAGGAGTGGTGGGAGGGTGGCAGGGGTGGTGTTGTGGCAGGTGTGAGAGGGTGGCAGGGGTGGTGTTGTGGCAGGCGTGGGAGGGTGGCAGGCGTGGGAGGGTGGCAGTGGTGTTGTGGCAGGCGTAGGAGGGTGGCAGGGGTGGTGTTGTGGCAGGCGTGGGAGGGTGGCAGTGGTGGTGTTGTGGCAGGCGTGGGAGGGTGGCAGTGGTGGTGTTGTGGCAGGCGTAGGAGGGTGGCAGGGGTGGTGTTGTGGCAGGCGTGGGAGGGTGGCAGTGGTGGTGTTGTGGCAGGCGTAGGAGGGTGGCAGGGGTGGTGTTGTGGCAGGCGTGGGAGGGTGGCAGTGGTGGTGTTGTGGCAGGCGTAGGAGGGTGGCAGGGGTGGTGTTGTTGCAGGCGTGGGAGGGTGGCAGTGGTGGTGTTGTGGCAGGCGTGGGAGGGTGGCAGGGGTGGTGTTGTGGCAGGCGTGGGAGGGTGGCAGTGGTGGTGTTGTGGCAGGCGTGGGAGGGTGGCAGGGGTGAATGGAGGAAGTGAATGAGTCGGCCTGCTCGACTATAAACTTTACGATGTCATGAAGCCAAGAATAAGTACATACATCGTGCACATCAAACATACACACACACACACACACACACACACAAACTCAGTACACAGCTTCAAGAATAGATATAATAATGTCCAAGAGGTCAGGAGTCAATGATGTTAACCAAGGTAGTCTAAGAGACGGGACCAGGAGCTAATCTCGACCCCCGTAAACACAAGTCGTCGCCTATTGCGACGCGACTTGTAACACCAGTTGCGACGTAACTCACACGCGTACACAACAGGTCATGTGACTTTGACAAACAATAACTAACACAGATTCAAAATGACTAAATTATTAGCAAATTAGCTGCAAGTAATAAGAAGGTATCAAAGGAGCTAAAACAATTATGTTTAACAGTGCTGTGGGAGAAAGCACACCGAAAGACGAAGACGATAATTTACAAGCCATTACGACCACAACAGTAAATGTAACAGGCGAAAGGGAAAGAGGAAACTACAAATAATACTGTATAAACACAGGCAACCATGATTACGACTCTGGTCAAGGGTATGTGCTATTGAATAGGGATGCAGGAGGTGGGGGATTATAAGAGCTTTCAAAGAGAACAATAGTAAGAAATATTACTCCATACCTATCACGTAGGTAGTAGTCACCCCATGTCTATCATGTGGTGGTAGTCAATTCATACCCATGCTGTGTGTGGTAGTCAATTCATACCCATGCTGTGTGTGGTAGTCAATTCATACCCATGCTGTGTGTAGTAGTCACCCCATGTGGTGGTAGTCACTCCATACCCATGCTATGTGTGGTAGTCAATTCATACCCATGCTGTGTGTAGTAGTCAATTCATACCCATGATGTGTGTGGTAGTCAATTCATACCCATGCTGTGTGTGGTAGTCAATTCATACCCATGCTGTGTGTAGTAGTCACCCCATGTGGTGGTAGTCACTCCATACCCATGCTATGTGTGGTAGTCAATTCATACCCATGCTGTGTGTGGTAGTCAATTCATACCCATGATGTGTGTGGTAGTCAATTCATACCCATGCTGTGTGTGGTAGTCAATTCATAACCATGCTCTGTGTGGTAGTCAATTCATACACATGCTGTGTGTGGTAGTCAATTCATACCCATGCTGTGTGTGGTAGTCACTCCATACCCATGCTGTGTGTGGTAGTCAATTCATACCCATGCTGTGTGTGGTAGTCACTCCATACCCATGCTGTGTGTGGTAGTCAATTCATACCCATGCTGTGTGTGGTAGTCAATTCATACCCATGCTGTGTGTGGTAGTCAATTCATACCCATTCTGTGTGTGGTAGTCACTCCATACCCATGCTGTGTGTGGTAGTCAATTCATACCCATGCTGTGTGTGGTAGTCAATTCATACCCATGCTGTGTGTGGTAGTCAATTCATACCCATGCTGTGTGTGGTAGTCACTCCATACCCATGCTGTGTGTGGTAGTCACTCCATACCCATGCTGTGTGTGGTAGTCAATTCATACCCATGCTGTGTGTGGTAGTCAATTCATACCCATGCTGTGTTTGGTAGTCAATTCATACCCATGCTGTGTTTGGTAGTCACTCCATACCCATGCTGTGTGTGGTAGTCACTCCATACCCTAGCTGTAGGTGGTATTGCAAATGCTACAGAGGTACACTATGTGTCAAGGGACTGGCCACCGACATTATCATACAAATAAGTCATAAATAATGAGCGGCTACCAAAAAATAAATGTATCATTTACAACGTTAATGATTTAGTTTGATAATTAATGAGTTCACCGAAACGAACATTACAGGGAAAAATATATTACAGCAAATTACAGAGGAACAATGCTCTAAAGCAACAAATTACAGTAGAACAATTTTGTATATTTACCTAGAATTACATTATTGCATTTATGGAGAAGCGCTAAACCCTACGACAAACAGCGCCTAGGGAGTGGGAGGTAATTAGCTTTGATCCAAAGGGAATGGTGGCTCCAATTCCTGGGACCAAGAGCCCCTCACCAGCATCACGGGGTCTAGAATTACCAACGTAGCGCCTAGAATGGTTCAATAACCTCACCTTCAAAAAAGATTCTAAAATTTATCGAAGAGAGAAAAAAAGTGAATTTTTTCAGAGTTCCGCAGCATAACATTCAAACATTTTTATATTTAATTTTTATATGTAGAAGCAAAAATATTATTCACTCAGTTTTGCACATCACAGACATCTGGATGTTTCCACAACACTAAACATCTGGATGTTTCCACAACACTAAACATCTGGATGTTTCCACAACACTAAACATCTGGATGTTTCCACAACACTAAGCATCTGGATGTTTCCACAACACTAAACATCTGGATGTTTCCACAACATTAAACATATGGATGTTTCCAAAACACTAAACATCTGGATGTTTCCACAACACTAAACATCTGGATGTTTCCACAACACTAAACATCTGGATGTTTCCACAACACTAAACATCTGGATGTTTCCACAACACTAAACATCTGGATGTTTCCACAACACTAAACATCTGGATGTTTCCACAACACTAAACATCTGGATGTTTACATAACACTAAACATCTGGATGTTTCCACAACACTAAACATTTGGATGTTTCCACAACACTAAACATCTGGATGTTTCCACAACACTAAACATCTGGATGTTTACATAACACTAAACATCTGGATGTTTCCACAACACTAAACATCTGGATGTTTACATAACACTAAACATCTGGATGTTTCCACAACACTAAACATTTGGATGTTTCCACAACACTAAACATCTGGATGTTTCCACAACACTAAACATCCGGTTGTTTCCACAACACTAAACATCTGGATGTTTCCACAACACTAAACATCTGGATGTTTCCACAACACTAAGCATCTGCATGTTTCCACAACACTAAACATCCGGATGTGTACAGTATGCTCTCTTATACAGTTATTCAAAAGAGTGCGATTATTTTGCAAATAAAACTGCAGGCCTTTTCACGACCTATTCAATTTTGAATGCACTTTTCAATCGCATTTACAAAAAAAAATCATATATATATATATATATATATATATATATATATATATATATATATATATATATATATATAAAACAACCACGGGGAATAGAATGATAGCTCTAGGCCTTTCGTGTTTTCGTGTCGCAATAAGCACATTATCAGGAGCTTGCAAAGTTGCAGAAAAGAGGAGGATATCCAAGCAAATACGATCCCAAAGGACGTTTTCACTGGAGTGAGGGAACAGGAAGTGCCCCTACGCATACCAGTGCCCATAGCCAGAAGGATGAATATGAAAATCCCACAAACATTGATATTGTAATAGTAGCCTAAACGAAAGTAAAGCGGCAATAATAAAAAATTCGGTCATACTCTGCTATGATATAAGTAATTTTACATACATAATTATATTGTCAGTGATATAAAAGTCACTGGCAATTATGGAGCAACCATCCAAGAGAAAGCTGGTCCATTTAAAGGGACGAGAAAACGGGAACATACAAAGGCGAGACTTCTAAAAGTTATATAAAAGAAACGGGGCTCATTAAAATAAACTCATTTAAAGAGGGAAGACGGCCACAGTTATTCATCCCACATAATTCTAAGGCAAACTCTGGTTCAACCTTCAGAAACCGCAGGAAAAATAAGCCCTAATTCCTCGGTGTGGCACTACATTTAAGACATTTTAATGCATTCGTATAAGAGCAAAATTTTTTAATGTGTACTATTGCCTCAACTAAAAACGCATCTAATTTGAACAACCCGTCACTGATATTGTATAATGAATGCTCATCATGCTTACTAATTGCCGATTCTACAATATTCCTTTCAAGCCAAGAGGAACAAGGGAAGAAGACTTGCATCCTGCCAATTTGTCGGGTTATTACAAGCTCTAATAAGGTTGAAAATCACGTTCGACTCCAGTGCTATACATATCGAATAACGGTGTTGTGAAATTCTCACTTCTAACGGTTTCCCCGTCTGTCATAAATAGGAGAGACTGCAACCGTTGCAACCAATTCTGTAGACACCACCAGCACGCTGTTGGGGTGAATTCTTTATCAGAATGCTTCTAACAGTCCGTGAATTTTTAAATACTTCTTGTATATTAAATCTTTTAAGGGAATTCGGCAGTATAGATAAATTCTCGTTATATGGGAGGACCAGCACATTCTTGGTCTGAGGTGTTATCCTAGGTTCTCTTCTATAATAAGTTTTCTTAGCTTCCAGCAAGGCATATTCCACAAACACCTTAGGATACCGCAGTTTCAGCCAATGTCAAATATTTTCCTAATTTCTTCATCTAGGAACTCCGGACTGCACACTCTATAGACTCTCAGAAACATAGTAAGAAATACAGTCCTTTTAACAATCGTCTCATGGTTGGAATAGTAGTGAATGTATGAGCACACATTGCAAGCTCCTGATGATGTGTTGACTGCAACACGAAAGGCCTAGAGCTACCATTCTACTCCCCCCGTGGTTGTTTTGCATCCTGTATCGCTTGGTTTACAGCAACCACCCAGGGAGGTACTACCGTCCTGCCAGGTGACTGTGAAACAGAAACCTGAAACTGTTTTACATGATGGTAGGATTGCTGGTGTCTTTTTTCTCTCTCATAATCTAAGTATTTTAGCTAAAAAATGAGTTTTGTCAGAAAAGCACTCAAACCGCTCTAAAACGTCGAAATATGCAATAAAATACCATTTTAGCACATTTTTCTGAGCTTTTTAATGTTTCATGTATTTTTTGAAAAATAATATGAAATATTCTATAATAATATTGATTTTTATAGATTTTTAATGGGATTTTTTAAAAATATGTAAATAATTTATAAATATTAAAAAATGCTATAAAACGAACACGCTGGATAACAGGTATATCTAGCTACTTCTACTTACACTTTAGGTCACACTACACAGGCATGCACATGCATATATATACATACACACATCTAGGTTTTTCTTCTTTTTCTTAATAGCTCTTGTTCTTTCTATTTTCTCTATTGTCCATGGGAAGTGGAAAAGAATCTTTCCTCCGTAAGCCATGCGTGTCGTATGAGGCGACTAAAATGCCAGGAGCAATGGGCTAGTAACCCGTTCTCCTGTACACATTTACTAAAAAAGAGAGGAAGAAAAACTTTATAAAACTGGGATGTTTGAATGTGCGTGGATGTAGTGCTGATGATAAGAAAGAGATGATTGCTGATGTTATGAATGAAAAGAAGTTGGATGTCCTGGCCCTAAGCGAAACAAAGCTGAAGGGGGTAGGCGAGTTTCAGTGGGAAGAAATAAATGGGATTAAGGCAGGAGTATCTGAGAGAGTTAGAGCTAAGGAAGGGGTAGCAATAATGTTGAAGGATCAGTTATGGAAGGAGAAGAGGGAATATAAATGTGTAAATTCAAGGATTATGTGGATTAAAATAAGGGTCGGATGCGAAAAGTGGGTCATAATAAGCGTGTATGCACCTGGAGAAGAGAGGAGTGTAGAGGAGAGAGAGAGATTTTGGGAGATGTTAAGCGAATGTATAGGAACTTTTGAACCAAGTGAGAGTAATTGTGGTAGGGGACCTAAATGCTAAAGTAGGAGAAACATGTAGAGAGGGTGTGGTAGGTAAGTTTGGGGTGACAGGTGTAAATGATAATGGGAGCCCCTTTGATTGAACTTTGTATAGAAAGGGGTTTAGTTATAGGTAACACATATTTTAAGAAAAAGAGGATAAATAAGTATACAAGATATGATGTAGGGCGTAATGACAGTAGTTTGTTGGACTACGTATTGGTAGATAAAAGACTGTTGAGTAGACTTCAGGATGTACATGTTTAAAGAGGGGCCACAGATATATCAGATCACTTTTTAGTTATAGCTACAGTGGGAGTAAAAGGTAGATGGGATACAAGGAAAATAGAAGCAGTAAGAGAGATGTGAAGGTTTATAAACTAAAAGAGGAGGAAGTTAGTGTAAGATATAAACAACTATTGGAGGATAGATGGGCTAGTGAGAGTGTAGGCAATGGGGTCGAAGATGTATGGGGTAGATTTAAAAATGTAGTGTTAGAGTGTTCAGCAGAAGTTTGTGGTTACATAAAAGTGGGTGCGGGAGGGAAGAAGAGCGATTGGTGGAATGATGATGTAAAGAGAGTAAAAGTTAGCATATGAGAGGTTTTTACAAAGTAGAAGTGATGCAAGGAGGGAAGAGTATATGATGGAGAGAAAAAGAGAGGTTAAGAGAGTGGTGAAGCAATGTAAAAAGAAAGCCAATGAGAGAGTGGGTGAGATGTTATCAACAAATTTTGTTGAAAATAAGAAAAAGTTTTGGAGTGAGATTAATAAGTTGAGGAAGCCTAGGGAACAAATGGATTTGACAGTTAAAAATAGGAGAGGAGAGTTATTAAATGGAGAGTTAGAGGTATCGGGAAGATGGAGGGAATATTTTGAGTTGTTAAATGTTGATGAAGACAGGGAAGCTGTAATTTCGTGTATAGGGCAAGGAGGAATAACATCTTGTAGGAGTGTGGAAGAGCCAGTTGTGAGTGTGGGGAAAGTTCGTGAGGCAGTGGGTAGAATGAAAGGGGGTAAGGCAGCTGGGATTGATAGGATAAAGATAGAAATGTTAAGAGCAGGTGGGGATATAGTTTTGGAGTGGTTGGTGATATTATTTAATAAATGTATGGAAGAGGGTAAGGTACCTAGGGATTGGCAGAGAGCGTGTATTGTTCCTTTGTATAAAGGCAAAGGGGACAAAAGAGAGTGCAAAAATTATAGGGGAATAAGTCTGTTGAGTGTACCTGGTAAAGTGTATGGTAGAGTTATTATTGAAAGAATTAAGATTAAGACAGAGAGCAGGATAGCAGATGAACAAGGGGGCTTTAGGAAAGGTAGGGGGTGTGTAGACCAAGTGTTTACAGTGAAACATATAGGTGAACAGTATTTGGATAAAGGTAAAGAGGTTTTTGTGGCATTTATGGATTTGGAAAAGGCGTATGATATGGTGGATAGGGGGGCAATGTGGCAGATGTTGCAGGTGTATGGAATAGGAGGAAGGTTACTGAAAGCAGTGAAGAGTTTTTATGAGGATAGTGAGGCTCATGTTAGAGTGTGTTGGAGGGAGGGGGACTATTTCCAAGTAAAAGTGGGCCTTAGACAAGGATGTGTGATGTCACCGTGGTTGTTCAATATATTTATAGATGGGGTTGAAAGAGAAGTGAATGTGAGGGTCT
Source organism: Cherax destructor (assembly GCA_009830355.1). Taxonomy (NCBI): domain Eukaryota; kingdom Metazoa; phylum Arthropoda; class Malacostraca; order Decapoda; family Parastacidae; genus Cherax; species Cherax destructor. Next base: position 29,474 of record WNWK01003708.1, read on the forward strand.
TGGCAAGAGGTGTGGGGTTAAAAGATAAAGAATCAAATACAAAGTGGGAGTTGTCACAGTTGCTTTTTGGTGATGACACTGTGCTTTTGGGAGATTCTGAAGAGAAGTTGCAGAGGTTGGTGGATGAATTTGGTAGGGTGAAAGTGAATATAGGAAAGAGTAAGGTGATGAGGATAGCAAAATGATTAGGTGACGAAAGATTGGATATCAGATTGGAGGGAGAGAGTATGGAGGAGGTGAATATATTCAGATATTTGGGATTGAACATGTCAGCAGATGGGTCTATGAAGGATGAGGTGAATCATAGAATTGATGAGGGAAAAGGGTGAGTGGAGCACTTCGGAGTCTGTGGAGATAAAGAACTTTGTCCATGGAAGTAAAAAGGGGAATGTATGAGAGTATAGTTATACCAACACTCTTATATGGGTGTGAAGCATGGGTGATGAATGTTGCATTGAGGAGAAGGCTGGAGGCAGTGGAGATGTCATGTCTGAGGTCAATGTGTGGTGTGAATATAATGAAGAGAATTCGGAGTTTGGAAATTAGGAGGAGGTGCGGGATTACCAAAACTATTATCCAGAGAGCTGAGGAGGGGTTGTTGAGGTGGTTCGGACATGTAGAGAGAATGGAACGAGACAGAATGACTTCGAGAGTGTATAAATCTGTAGTGGAGGGAAGGCGGGGTAGGGGTCGGCCTAGGAAAGGTTGGAGGGAGGGGGTAAAGGAGGTTTTGTGTGCGAGGGGCTTGGACTTTCAGCAAGCATGTGTGAGCGTATTTGGTAGGAGTGAATAGAGACAAATGGGTTTTAATACTTGACGTGCTGTTGGAGTGTGAGCAGGGTAACATTTATGAAGGGATTCAGGGAAACCGGCAGGCCGGACTTGAGTCCTGGAGATGGGAAGTACAGTGTCTGCACTCTGAAGGAGGGGTGTTAATGTTGCAGTTTTATAACTGTAGTGTAAAGCACCTCTCTGGCAAGACAGTGACGGAGTGAATGGTGAAAGTTTTTCTTTTTCAGGCAACCCTGCCTTGGTGGGAATCGGCCGATGTGTTAATAAAAAAATAAAAAAAAAAATATATATATATATATATATATATATATATATATATATATATATATATATATATATATATATATATATATATATATATATATATATATATATATATGTCGTGCCGATTAGGTAAAACTGGTCAATTAGCAAGAACTCATCTAAAATTAAGTCATTTCTAAAATTTTCTTATACGTTTAAAGATATATTTTTTCATTTATGTTAATGTAAGAATTTAAAATTTTGTACCAAGAGAAACTTTGAAAACCTACCTAACCTTATTACAACAAGCGCAATTTAATTTAGCTAACCAACTAAATATATTTTAGATACGTTAACATTAATTTAATAATAAACAAACACAGTGAAATATATTTTTTGTTATGTTCAGAATGATTTTGGCGAAATTATTGCATACACAAATTTTCACTTGTCTTATATGGCAGGTAACGTTGCTATTTAGTCAAAATCGCAAGTTTTACAATCGGCACGACATATATATATATATATATATATATATATATATATATATATATATATATATATATATATATATATATATATATATATATATATATATATATATATATATATGTCGTGCCAAATAGGTAAAACTTGCTATTTTGGCTTAAATAGCAACGTTCTTCTTGCCGAATAAGGCAAGCTAAAAATTGTGTGTGCAATAATTTCGCAAAAATCCTTCTGAACCTAAAGAAAAAAAATATATTTCATTGTGTTTGTTTATTATTAAATTATTGTAAACTTATCTAAAATATATTTAGTTGGATTAGGCTAAATTAAATTGCGCTTGTTATAATTAGGTTAGGTAAGTTTTCTAATTTTTTTTGGTGCAAAATTATTAATTTTTACATTAACATAAATTAAAAAAATATACCTTTAAACATATAAGAGAAAATTTTAGAACGAACTTAATTGTAAATGAGTTCTTGCTAATTGACGACTGCTATATCGAAAGGAAACATTATAAAAACAAATAGAAACAGTACTACAACAACAAAAACTGTTTACTAGCACAATAATAATTTAAAAAAATGAGCTGCCTAGTTTTCTGGCCATTTGCTGTAACTTCTGTAATTCAAAAAGTCCTTCAAACTCGCTCAAATAACTCCCATACTCCCACTGACTGCAACAGTTCTCTCAGTCTGAGAATAAAAAAAAACAAGAAAACTTTACTCTTCTGAAAGAGTTGAAATGGCTTTTAAAAGTATTGGAATGATATATTGATGATCATAAGACTGGCTGGCACTATGAATTACGACACACACAACTCATCAGTAATTAGTGGGCTTTAACCTTGATTATATGATTATTTTTGTAATGGGTACGCTCGTTGTAAGACAAATAATAATAATAATAATAATAATAATAATAATAATAATAATAATAATAATAATAATAATAATAATAATGTGGGTAGGCGAGGATTCGTTTAGCATCAGAACCTGTCAGCAGACGTGATATTTTTTCCTGACACACAAAACACAACCCAAGTACTTGAATGGTTATCATTTTTTTTCAATAATTACTTGTTTACTACAGTCATATTTTAGAACAAGATTATTATTTTTAAATAACAGTAGCAACATTAGTAACACTAATACCCGTTTCATCCTCTTAACCAAATGCAGAAATTAGGTTTATTTGCCAACGTTTCGTTTATCTTGAGGTTAGGTTAAGGTAGGGGTTTCTAGTTCTTTTGAAGCAAACATGAAGGTGAGGTTAGGTTAGGCAATGCCAGGTTTTGAATTAACTCATATTGCGTGATATTCACTTGTCCTTATATTGTTCCAGTGATATACACTGCCTCCAGAAATTCAAAAGTGTTTCATATGTACGAAATGGTTAACCACACCAAGTCAAAGATTTTCAACATATTTTTTTGTGACTTAGTGTCCCAGAAGAGAGACACTTCACGAAACGTGACTCCAACACACACAATCGCTGGTTCACCTGTGGAAAAACTCTCAAGAGTGTTTTATTTGAACGATGTCAAGAGTCACTAATATAAACGCTTTAAAGAGTCTTCCATATAAACGCTTCCATACGAACATTACACTCGATTAAAAAAAACGTCAAGAAAATATTCGATATCAACGTTGTCAGGAGTCTCGATTTAAACGTTATCAAGATAATCTTAGCGAAAATAATGTACAAGTTCTTCAGATACAAGATTAAGAAAATCCAGGAGAAATTCTTACCTTATATATCGACTCAGTCGCCTCAACAATATGGAGAGATGAGACGTCACAGTTTTATACATGTATTTGATAAAGTAAAAGCATTCCTGAACACACTGGAGCTATCAAAAGCAAAATTCTGAAAAGGGAAGTTGACATATAGTGATTTTTTTAGACAATACCTGTCCACCCTATCCAATCCTTTGAGTATTTTATATACTGTTATGTCTACCCTGGTTCTTCTATCATCTAATGTCTCCTAGGTTCTCCTCAGCTCACTCCTCTTAGCTCAGTGACTTATCTCACTCCTCTTAGCTCAGTGACTTATCTCGCTGCATAATATATCACTTCTGCAGTTTCTTTACAAGGTCTACCAGGGGTGAAGACTCCATGCTGGTGCTGCATACTTTGAGATGAGCCTTATGTATGTCGTATGTAAGGCCGTGAATTACTGTGTGTTTGTACTCGCCTAACTGTGGCTGCAGGGGTCATGTGTGTGTGTGTGTGTGTGTGTATTCACCTAGTTCTCACTTAGTTGTAGTTGCAGGGGTCGAGTCACAGCTCCTGGCCCCGCCACTTCACTGCTCGCTACTAGGTCACTCTTCCTGCTCCATGAGCTTTATCATACCTCTTCTTAAAGCTATATATGAATCCTGCCTCTACTACATCACTTGCCAGACTATTCCACTTCCCGACAACTCTGTGACTGAAGAAATACTTCCTAACATCCCTGTGATTCATCTGAGTCTTCAACTTCCAACTGTGACCCCTTGTTGCTGTGTCCCATCTCTGGAACATCCTGTCTCTGTCCACCTTGTCGATTCCTCTCAGTATTTTATATATCGTTATCATATCCCCCCTATCTCTTCCAGTGTCGTCAGGTCGATTTCCCTTAACCTCTATTCGTAGGACAAATCCCTTAGCTCCAGGACTAGCCTTGTTGCAAACCTTTGCACTTTCTCTAGTTTCCTTACATGCTTGGCAAGGTGTGGGTTCCAAACTGGCGCTGCATACTCCAATATGGGCCTAACGTACACAGTGTACAGGGTCCTGAACGATTCCTTATTAAGATGTCGGAATGCTGTTCTTAGGTTTGCTAGGCGCCCGTATGCTGAAGCAGTTATTTGGTTGATGTGCGCCTCAGGAGATGTGCCTGGTGTTATACTCACCCAAAGATCCTTTTCCTTGAGTGAGGTTTGTAGTCTCTGGCACCAAAGACTGTACTCAGTCTGTGGTCTTCTTTACCCTTCCCCAATCTTCATAACTTTGCACTTGGTGGGGTTGACCTCCAGGAGCCAGTTGCTGGACCAGGCCTGCAGCCTGTCCAGATCTCTTTGTAGTTCTGCCTGGTCCTCGTCCGATTGAATTCTTCTCATCAACTTCACATCATGTGCAAACAGGGACACTTCGGAGACTATTCCTTCCGTCATGTCGTTCACAAATACCAGAAACAGCACCGGTCCTAGGACAGACCCCTGCGGAACCCCGCTCGTTACAGGCACCCACTCTGATACTTCGCCACGCACCATGACTCGCTGTTGTCTTCCTGACAGGTATTCCCTGATCCATTGTAGTGACTTCCCTGTTATCCCTGCCTGGTCCTCCAGCTTTTGCACCAATCTTTTGTGTGGAACTGTGTCAAACGCCTTCTTACAGTTCAAGAAAATGCAATCTACCCACCCGCTCTCTCTCTTGTCTTACTGCTGTCCCCCCGTCATAGAACTCCAGTAGGTTTGTGACACAGGATTTCCCATCCCTGAAACCATGCTGGCTGTCATTGATAAGCTCATTCCTTTCTAGGTGTTCCACCACTCTTCTCCTGATAATCTTCTCCTTGACCTTGCATACTATATATGTCAGTGACACTGGTCTGTAGTTTAATGCTTCGTGTCTGTCTCCTTTTTTAAAAATTGGGACAACATTTGCTGTCTTCCATACCTCACTTAGTTGCCCTGTTTCGATAGATGTGTTGAAGATTGTTGATAGTGGTACACATAGCGCCTTTGCTCCCTCTCTCAGGACTCATGGAGAGATGTTATCCGGCCCCATCGCCTTTGAGTTAACTAGCTCGCTTAGCAGCCTCTTCACTGTTCCTCGGTTGTATGTATTGTGTCCAACACTTGATGGTGTACCCCACCTCTCCGTCTTTCTGGAGTCCCTTATGTCTCCTCTGTGAACACTTCTTTGAATCTCATGTTGAGCTCCTCACATACTTTGCGGTCGTTTCTTGTGACCTACCCTCCTACTTCAGCCTGATTACCTGGTCCTTGACTGTTTTCCTCCTGATGTGGCTGTACAACAGCTTCGGGTCAGATTTGGGTTTCGCTACTAGGTCATTTTCGTATTGTCATTGGGCCTTCCTTCTTATGTGTGCATATTCATTTCTGGCTCCTGGGTTCTTTGCCTTCTATACATCTCCCTTTCTCTAGCACACTTGGTTTTGGCCTCCCTACACCTTCGGGTACACCTTCGGGTAAACCAAGGGCTCATCCTGCCTTTCTCGTTATTTCTGTTACTCTTGGGAACAAACCTCTCCTCAGCTTCCTTGCATATTATTGTCACATATTCCATCATCTCGTTTACTGACTTCCCTGCCAGTTCTCTGTCCCACTGAACCCCGTAGAGGAAATTCTTCATGCCTGTGTAGTCCCCTCTCTTGTAGTTTGGCTTCATTCGTCCGGCCCCTCATGCTTCCCTCTCCACTTGTAACTTTATGTATTCGAAGCTCAGAACCATGTGATCACTGGCCCCGAGGGTTTTTTCATATGTGATGTCCTCAATATCTGCACTACTCAAGGTGAATACTAGGTCTAGTCTCGCTGGCTCATCCTCCCCTTTCTCTCTGGTAGTGTCCCTAACGTGTTAGTACATGAGGTTTTCTAGTACCACCTCTATCATCTTAGCCCTGCACGTTTCTGGGCCCCCATGTGGCTCCAGGTTCTCCCAATCAATTTCCTTGTGGTTGAAGTCACCCATAATCAGCAGCTTTGCCTTTCTCGCATGGGTCCTTCTGGCCACTTCAGCCAGTGTGTCAACCATCGCTCTGTTGCTCTCATCATACTCTTGCCTTGGCCTCCTTGGGACCTCCAGACAGTAGTGTTCCTATTATGTAATCTCTTGCTTCTCCTCTGTCTCCTCTCTACAGCTCATCAAAATTCCATCGGTTTTTGATGAGCAGTGCCACTCCTCCACCCTCTCTGTTCCCTCTGTCTTTCCTCAGGATCTGATATCCCGTTGGAAAGATGGTATCTGTTATCATTCCTGTGAGCTTGGTTTCTGTGAGAGGTATGATGTCCGGTGATGCCTCTTTGACTCTTTCGTGAAACTCCTCTCACTTATTCGTTAGTCCATCAGCGTTGGTGTACCATACCTTCAGCTGTGTGTGTGTGTGTACTCACCTAGTTGTGGTTGCAGGGGTCGAGTCATAGCTCCTGGCCCCGCCTCTTCACTGTCCTCTACTGGGTCACTCTCCCTGCGCTATGAGCTTTATCATACCTCTTCTTAAATTATTATTATTATTATAATCATATAGAAGCGCTAAACCACAGGGGACCTCTTCTTAAAGCTATGAATGGAACCTGCCTCCACTACATCGCTTCCCAAACTATTCCACTTCCTGACAACTCTGTGACTGAAGAAATACTTCCTAACATCCCTGTGATTCATTCGAGTCTTCAACTTCCAACTGTGTCCCCTTGTTGCTGTGTCCCATCTCTGGAACATTCTGTGTGTGTGTGTGTGTTTGTGTGCGTACGTGCGTGTGTGTTTGTGTTTCTCCCTCTCTCCCTCCCTGCCTTCACAAGCACACGCAGGTAAACACTAATCGCTTGTTTGTCCTGACAATTGATGCTCATTAGTGAGATTACCTCCCTCTAAGGCGCAGTATTTTCTCTCAAGTTGCATTGTAAGAACACTGCCACGAGACTTTAAGTTCACCTTGTGAAGCACCAGCCTAAACTTCCAGAGTTGTTAGTTGTTTTTTTCCGAAGTTTCTCTCTCTGAGGAAGCAACCATCACCAGAAATTATTATTTTTTTAAATATTAAAAAATAATATTGAATGCAATTTTACAATTCAAGTTACATTTATGTAGGAAGCGCTAAACCCATAGGGATAGGGTCATTCAACGATTGGGAAAATGGGAAAGTAATCAGGTTTGAACCAAGGAATGGGAGAACGGCTGTAGTTCTTTGGATCAAGAGCCATTCACCATCAGCTGGCAGTTCAAGAGAGGATCTTATCACAGGGCGGCGCTGTGAAGCTGCGATGAGGGGCTCTTCATCCAAGTAACAGCAGATACTTTCCAACTTACTCGGATCAAACCTGTTTACCTCCCAGGTTCTGTCGATGTTACCACGAAATAACACCAAGTTATCCCAAGATAACCACGAGATAACATCAAGTTACCAAGAGATAACATCAAGTTACCACGAAATAACATCAAGTTACCACGAAATAACATCAAGTTACCACGAGATAACATCAAGTTACCACGAAATAACATCAAGTTACCAAGAGATAACATCAAGTTACCACGAGATAACATCAAGTTACCACGAAATAACATCAAGTTACCAAGAGATAACATCAAGTTACCACGAGATAACATCAAGTTACCACGAAATAACATCAAGTTACCAAGAGATAACATCAAGTTACCAAGAGATAACATCACGTTACCACGAAATAACATCAAGTTACCAAGAGATAACATCAAGTTACCACGAAATAACATCAAGTTACCACGAGATAACATCAAGTTATCACATCACATTGCGTCCTCACATATATCCCAGAATACCTCACGATACCAACGACCGAGAGTGGTATCCCCGGTATCCATCTTTATAAAAGCAAGAGAGAAAAACTTATGACGACGTTTCGGTCCGACTTGGACCATTCACAAGTCGGACCGAAACGTCGCATAAGCTTTTTTCTCTATCCAATGTCCGGGTTATTTATATATTGTTCCAGTTACGGTGCTGTGACTTTTTGTTCTTTATGAAAGCAAACTGCGGTAGGCTTAAAAATGGGAACACAAGCCAATAGGCTCGTAACGGGGTCCATAAAAATCGAAACAAGCCAATGGGTTCGTAACGGGTCCCCAAACATCAAAACAAGCCAATAGGCTCGTAACGGGGTCCCTAAAAATGGGAACAAGCCAACAGGCTCGTAATGGGTTCCCTAAAAATGGGAACACAAGCCAACAGGCTCGTAATGGGGTCCCTAAAAATGGGAACACAAGCCAATAGGCTCGTAATGGGACCCTAAAAATGGGAACTCAAGCAGTCAAGCTCGTTGTGGTGTTTTAAAGATAAAATAGGAATCCTAACAATACAATTCACAACATGGCTGGAACAATTCACAATAACGTGGCTGGAACAATTCACAATAAATTGGCTGGAACAGTTCACAACAACCTGGCTGGAACAATTCACAACAACTTGGCTGGAATAATTCACATCATGGCTAGAACAATTCACAATAACCTGGCTGGAACAATTCACAACAACTTGGCTGGAACAATTCACAACAACTTGGCTGGAACTGTTCATGACACAACCAAACTTACGACTAGTCAAGACGACGTTTCGGCACATCATGGACCATTATCGGTTGTCACTTGACAACAGTCCAGCACGGACCGAAACGTCGCATTAACCTTCAGAAGTGCGAGTTGTTTTTCCTTCAATTACTCATTATAAAACATGATCACTAACACCATTATACATTATGTTGCCACTGAATAATGAAAACAATTTAATTCATTTATCATTAAAACAGAAAGAAAATAGTTTGGATTATTTAAAAATCGACTCATAAAAGTATTTCTAAAAAAAGGCAATAATAATAAGAATAATAAAAAAAAAAAATAATAATAATAATAATAATAAAAGATACACATGATAATTGGCCCGTGTTCATTAAGCTTTCAGCTGGACGTGTATATTAATTAGCAGCATGACAAACAAACAAACTTCCGATAACATCAATATTTTATATACATTATATATATATATTATATATATATATATATATATATATATATATATATATATATATATATATATATATATATATATATATATATATGGTGGATGAGTTTGGTAATGTAAAAGAAGAAAATTAAAAGTGAATATAGGAAAGAGTAAGGTGATGAGGATAACAACAAAATTAGGTAACGAAAGATTGGATATCAGGTTTGAGGGAGAGAGTATGGAGGAGGTGAATGTGTTCAGATATTTAGGAGTGGACGTGTCAGCAGATGGGTCTATGACAGATGAGGTGAATCATAGAATTGACGAGGTGAAAAAGGTGAGTGGTTCACTGAGGAGTCTGAGGAAACAAAGAACTTTGTCCATGGAAGCAAAGAGGGGAATGTATGAGAGTATAGTTATACCAACGTTCTTATATGGGTGTGAAGCATGGGTGGTGAATGTTGGAACAAGGAGGCTGGAGGCAGTGGAGATGTCATGTCTGAGGGCAATGTGTGGTGTGAATATAATGCAAAGAATTCGTAGTTTGGAAATTAGGAGGAGGTGCGGGATTACCAAAACTATTATCAGAGGGCTGAGGATGGGTTGTTGAGGTGGTTTGGACATGTAGAGAGGCTGGAACACATTAGAATGACTTCGAGAGTGTATAAATCTGTAGTGGAGGGAAGGCGGGGTAGGGGTCGGCCTAGGAAAGGTTGGAGGGAAGGCGGGGCAGGGGTCGGCCTAGGAAAGGTTGGAGGGAGGGGGTAAAGTAGGTTTTGTGTGCGAGGGGCTTGAGCTTCCAGCAAACATGCGTGAGCGTGTTAGATAGGAGCGAATTGAGACAAATTATTTTTAGGACTTGACGTGCTGACGTGTGAGCAGGGTAATGTTTATGACGTGCTGACGTGTGAGCAGGGTAATGTTTATGACGTGCTGACGTGTGATCAAGATAATGTTTATGACGTGCTGACGTGTGAGCAGGGTAATGTTTATGACGTGCTGACGTGTGATCAGGATAATGTTTATGACGTGCTGACGTGTGATCAGGATAATGTTTATGACGTGCTGACGTGTGAGCAGGGTAATGTTTATGACGTGCTGACGTGTGAGCAGGGTAATGTTTATGACGTGCTGACGTGTGAGCAGGGTAATGTTTATGACGTGCTGACGTGTGAGCAGCGTAATGTTTATGACGTGCTGACGTGTGAGCAGGGTAATGTTTATGACGTGCTGACGTGTGAGCAGGGTAATGTTATGACGTGCTGACGTGGAGCAGGGTAATGTTTATGACGTGCTGACGTGTGAGCAGGGTAATGTTTATGACGTGCTGACGTGAGAGCAGGGTAATGTTTATGACGTGCTGACGTGGAGCAGGGTAATGTTTATGACGTGCTGACGTGGAGCAGCGTAATGTTTATGACGTGCTGACGTGAGAGCAGGGTAATGTTTATGACGTGCTGACGTGTGAGCAGGGTAATGTTTATGACGTGCTGACGTGTGAGCAGGGTAATGTTTATGACGTGCTGACGTGAGAGCAGGGTAATGTTTATGACGTGCTGACGTGTGAGCAGGGTAATGTTTATGACGTGCTGAGTGTGAGCAGGGTAATGTTTATGACGTGTGACGTGCAGGGTAATGTTTATGACGTGCTGACGTGAGAGCAGGGTAATGTTTATGAAGGGATTCAGGAAAACCGGCAGGCCGGACTTAGAATCCTGGAGATGGGAAGTATAGTGTCTGCACTCTGAAGGAGGGGTGTTAATGTTGCAGTTTTATAACTGTAGTGTAAGTGCGCCTCTGGCAAGACAGTGATGGAGTGAATGATGGTAAAAGTTTTTCTTTTTCAAGCCACCCTTCCTTCCCACACTACCGTGGTGGGAAACATGATACACAGCTTCCAGTTCATGCTTACTGCCAGCGGAAGAAGCCGTTATACTGCTACAATAGCCAAGGAAATGTGGCAATAAAGGGAGAAAAAATGTCCCTGAGCACAGCGCTTACTTGCGGGTGTTCACTAACAATGCCATCTGCTGTCGATTTCGGCAACATATGGAAGGACTGAATGTCAGCAGATGTTCAGTGCTGCTTTCCCGTCCGTGTATGAGTGTGTACTCACCGATTTATGTTTGCCTGGGTTATGAGTCAGCTCCTGGCTGAGTCCTGGTTTGTACTCATCGGACTACTTTGATGGGCATCACTGATTTCTGACATCTTCGGCCATATCATATGTACTTCTCAAGATGTATTTTGAGTTTGCCTCCACCTCTGCCTCATCCAACTCATTTCACTTTTCGGTCACCCTGACATTAAATTATCGATTGCAGGGGTCGAAAACAAACTACTTTAATGTCTTTAAGAGATGACACAGTTATGACTACCTATATCTAGTTGCAGGCTTAGAAATGTGCTCTCCTTCAGTTTTGGCACTGTTGTTTCTCCAGGGCTGGTCTGGGACCGGGCGGCGCGGGCAGTGACCCCCTGGAATAGTTCTTAGATCACCTTAATTAAGTTAATGTTCAGGCTGAGAGCCGCAAGAGTCGACTAACATCCAGGTTTTACGCACACATCTAAAAGTCTCACCTTTATTTATACGATGTTACGGTGCATGGTGAAGGTCGAAAGGGCTTTCTGCCCTTGACACGGATGCTCATACCCCCCCCAAAAAAAAAATTTTTCTCACCTGTTTCGATTGTAATGCCTAATTTCACGTTGCCTTTAATTTTTAAAGCCGTGTATAAATGATCACTATCACTTGATTGTAAAAGTCATCATACTTTCTGACCACTCTGAAGCTGAACAAATTATTAGGAAGCCTGTGTGTGTGTCTCGCTCTTAACAGCCGGTGGATCAAACCTCCACCACTCGTTGTGCTGGATGACTCTCACGGGTTTGGCACTTCACACATTTTATTATTGACAAGAAAAAAGACACACACACACAAGCGAAGAGGCGGGGTCAGGAGCTGTGAATCGACCCCTGCAACCACAAATAGGTTAGTACAAACAGGTGAGTACACACACACAGACAAGAACCATCAGAGAGGGTGTGGGAACACCAACAGGATAACATACATTACCTGGCCAGGTGGGTGTTACCACGCCACTAGTATATCCTCGCTGCAGCATGCAACGCCAACCATTAAAATATATAGCCGACGGCAGCCTCAGTACAGAGGAATGTTCCAAGCTTTGGGAAAATGTATTACTGGGGAAGAGTAAGATGCAGTGACGTACATCTTCTTGTTTACATAATATCCACGTGAGTGTACACACATGCACTGAAACATACAGGAATACCAGGAGAAACAGATATACAGACACACACCGACACTCAAAGTGACACACGCGCAAAAATAATGGTGCCAGTGTCACGAAGCAATTATTAATTCATCGTAAGACAAACAAAAATCTCTAATTACAAACAGTAATATATATATATATATATATATACTATATATATATATATATATATATATATATATATATATATATATATATATATATATATATATATATATATATATATATAAGTGACCTGGTATAATTGAAGGAGAACCATGGAAAGATAATCAAATGTATCAAAGATAACTCCACGGCCAAAGAAGCTACGATTAGAATAGCTGAGAGTTTGACCCCAGCAACACACACACACAATAAACATAAAATACGATACAGAGAGTCTGATATGATAATAGAGCACCAATTCCGAGTCTCATGACGCATAAAACACACATTCATGTTCACTTATCTTTTTATTGCCCAGCCAAAGCAAAAGCTTTTCCGGTCGTTTATTACAAACTTTTCGGCTTCAGACAAATTCATAGGTAATAGCTCTTGCAAGAAGCACGTTTCTGACAGCTATCGCAAATAAATTTCGGATTTATAAAATATATGGCAGCTACTAAGTAGGCTAGTTTATTTAGATATTTTTTTCAGAATCTTGAGATAAATAGATAAGTTTCACATTAACCAAACAGAAATGCTGTTTTTGTTTGGTTAACGTAAGGGATTCTACTCTTGATAATTGGTGTCTGAAATGACTCAATAGTAGGAGTGAACAATTACTAATTTGCTAGTCAATAGTTTTCACTGGCAATTACCGATATCACCTACGTAAGGAGCTCTAAAAAAATATTATCTCCAGATATATAAAGAGTAATGCCTGGAAACTAACAATAGATAAACAATGTGGCTTCCAGAGTGATACAATAAAGCTAGTTTACACTGCAGAGGCCTCACAGGTGTTTTCCCAGCAGTTATCTCTGGCACAAACAATCAATTATTAATGTAAAAAAAGATTTTTATGGCAACCTTAGACAAGCAATCCCACTACTCCATATTAAATTGAATCAACTTCTATAATGAAAAATATAATTTTTCAGATTATACATTCCTCCAGGTGAAAAAAATTGCCTCAACCGCGACAAGGTTAAAAGTGCCATGATTACAGGTGTCTGTTGAGCATACCGCCACTGTTATGACACTGGAATTATGACCCTTACTGTGAGACCTTCCTCGTCGTAAATCACTGGAATTGCTAATTGGATTCTCTTTCCCCCAATTAGTCTCACTTGTTTTCGCCAGGACCGGAGGAGCTGGCGTTGAAAAGATCCAGTTTCGGAAATCTCACTCGGATCAGATGTTGGAAAGAAATCGTCAAGGGAGCGAATTCTGAATGAGTTTCTTTTTGGAGAAGTGATGATGTTCATTTTTGAAGTTCATGGTGGAAAAATTAGTTTTAACGGAAGTTAACCATCAAATATTTAACGCTGTGGAATTAATGAAGACAAGTAGATTGTCAGGACTACGATGGTGGAAACTGTTTTCAAGGAAACGACAATGAAGAGATTATGGAACTAATTATTGGAACGTGCTGGTGCAGCACTTGCACACACACACACACACACACACACACACACACACACACACACACACACACACACACCTGGGAACCTTAGAAGAAGCAATTTCAAAATATACAGTGCTTTAGCTAAGGCCCAAAGAACATTCAGAGTTGTACGCAGTATTTTAGCTTTCTGCCTAAACATCATTACCTCAGTGATTTTTTTTTTTTTACAAAAAAGGTCAACTGTCCTCGCCCTGCCAAACCTTATATAGCTTGTTGCTCGTCTGTAGCCCCCACCGGGCCTGCCACTTTCAAGAGTATACCGACAAATGTGCACCAAAAGATCACGGAATTAGAAGTCTGTTATATTATTATATAAGAAGAAGCACTCAACTCGTAAGAACATACAGCGCCTAAGAAATGGTAGGCCATCAGGTTTATTCTAAGGGGATTAGGTTTAAATTCTTTAATGAGCCCTCCACTAGCATCCGGCGTCTGCTATTGTGTTCTGGATGATGCAGTCTTAACCCCGTCATCCACCCCTTCATTACCAGGGACCCCCAACATGATTCAGGCACCAGTAGGGCTTCACATCCTCACACCATTAGTGAAGACTAGTGAGCAACGCTTGGAGCTTCTCAAGCACGGTGTGATTATATTCAAAGGGGGGAGAGTGCTAATCCGTAAGGGTTAACAGCACTCGAGGAACTGAAGACCACAAGGTGAACTGCAGTAAAGACTTAGGACAGCCATTGGGAGGTCGTGAAAGGCTTCACAAACCATCGGAGGTGGTCTTGCGAGGTTTCAGGATGCATCGGGAGGTGTTGGGAGATTTCAGGAACCATTAGGAGCTCTCTTGACAATCCTCTTGGGCCCTTCAAGGAATCCTCGAGAAGTCCTAGAAAGATTTACTGAACTACTGAAAAATGACCTAAAGGAATTCTCTTAATCTTTCTGGAGCAGAAACTTCGGGATCCCTGAGAAGCACTCCTGAAGCCTTCGAGAATGTTTCCGGTATTCCCTGGTAGTCTAGAGAAGCCTCAGGAGACTCCTACTGGAGTCCTCAGGTGGTATCTGAGTAGGCAGGTGCCGCTTTGGGTATTATCGCGTCATTATGTATATCCCCAGCAGCTCCGAAGAAGGCTTTAGCACCTATCTTCTCCCACACACAATGTTTATCTCGTCTTTGTCGCCACCGAGGTTGCATAGTAATGTATTTACACAAACCTTCAGCACGTTTCTCAAGTTATAAACACTAAAGATTTAAGACGATAATAAAGACGACGGCGACAATCAAAATTAGCATATCTAAGATAAAGATGACAACGATATCGAAGATAGAGGTGGCAACGATAGCGATGATATCTATATCATTACTAGAAAGCTGCATAGATAGATTACAAGTCGAAAGCCTCACAGATTATACTCTCTCTCGCACTATCACCATACGCTGTCGCCCCCGAAACAGTTAGATAGCATCCCCTCCACCAAGCACTTGCATACAATATTTAGAAAGTGGACAGAAAAGCGTTCACAAGCGAGATTAACAGAGGGTCGGGACACAGAATAATGCCGGGAGAACGTGCTCAGGTAAAATCCACTGCCAGAAACTGGTGTAGGTCCCACTTTCACGAAGACGTACAACGAGGTATCCTTGGGTTTAAATTGATCTTCTCTCAGTTCGAAATTGTCCTTGGTTCCGAAATCAAACACTTTATTTATTGTTCTCTGGATTTTAAGAGACAATTCGGCAAGTACAGTTGGATGGCGTGTTTGTGTCACGATCTGTGAGCGGAGGATCAAGCCTCTGCTACTACTTGCGCCGATTCACCCACACTGGATTAATACTAAATAATAAATTATTATCATCATTATTATTATTATTATTATTATTATTATTATTATAACACTAAAATAATTACACTAACAACACAAATACCACATCAGCACTAACAATAAAAAACTACCATCACAACGACAACACACCACTATAACCACAACTACAAAATACCGCCACCATCGGCGTCACTACAACAACAACACACCACCAAAACAAAAAAAACACAACCACAACAACAGAACACCACAACCACCAAAAAGCCTGGAGATAATCAACATCGAGCCTCCTCTTCACACACACACAAGCACACAACATACACACACACACAAACACAACACACACACACACAAACACACACACACACAAACACACAATACACACAAACACACACACACAAACACACAACACACAAACACACAACACACACACAAACACACGACACACAAACACACAACACACACACAAACACACAACACACACACACAACACACACACACACAAAACAAAACACACACACACACACAAACACACAACACACACACACACACACACACACAACACAACACACACACACACAAACACACAACACACACACACAAACACACAACACACACACACAAACACACAACACACACACACACACACGAGATTCACCAGAACCTCACTCAATTATATATATTCACTCGTCACTATGTGACAAACACACGCAGAACATCATAACCCAAAGTAGTGTGGGCTACTTATTCCTTTTTACATATTTCTTTCAGTATTCTTACAATTATTTTTGTTGCTCTATCCTACCCGTCCTTCCCATTTCTTCTCCTTGCCAGCCATATGGCTTAACCCCACTTACCCAATCAAAAAATACACTCTCGACTAGATTTGTACAACTTCATTTCAAAACACGTTATTTTCATCTTCACACCTCCTTATGTGCATCCTCATATACATCCTCAAATACATCCTCATATACATCCTCATATACATCCTCATATACATCCTCAAATACATCCTCCTACACGTCCTCATACCTCTACATTACACCCAAAAGCTATATTGCTTTTACCTAAATTCTAAATAGATTATCTCTTCACGTCACTAAACTAACACAAACATCGTCAAACTCATCCACGTTGTTTTACTCTGCGTGTATTTTCTTACGCATTATGTAGCTTCAATTTTTTTTACACACTTAAGTCTCCAGGCTAAGAGTTGTTATCCTACCTCAGCTCATTTCAACATTTGTATTAGGGACGGATCCATGAATTGACCAAGGAAAGGGGAGAGGCACCCATTTTTGTACCAGAGGGGATGGAGGGTTGATGACCGGTCGTATGCAGTGCACAACTCCACACAATAATGTACTGCACACGCAATTCTGTACTGCGCACGCAATGGTGCACAACACAATTCATGGATTTCTAATCAATATTTTTTTATAGTAGCAACAAATTAACGAGTAATAACAATGAAAATCAAACGGATTTTATATTTACATGATAACAATAATAGATAACACCATATTTTTCTTAATGGTAGCGAGGCTTATATAATATTTTATAATTACGTGTCCTATTAAAAATGATTGAAATGCATTAAGAATAACAGCTTCCACATACATACAATTACCTTGAATTATTATTTAACCTTCATAGGCCTACTATATAAGTAACAGCATCCTACATCCAAATTTAGCAAATCGTTCGGTAACATTAAGTCTTGACCTAAGTCTTAACTCGGCTGTTCAAGGCTGTTTTGACAACAGTGCCATGTTGTCTGTGTAAGAGAACGAACCTAGCATTGAGAGTCAGAAAAGCCTCACCTCAGTAATGCCAGCAAACAGTCAAGTTTTCAACGAGCGTAAAGCAGAAAAGTTACGCTCCACACCCACTACACTCACAGTTATAAATATTTCCAACAAGTTAAAAATGTTTGATTCTATTTTATTTCATTAATTTAATACTTATAATGGACAATCTCATACAATTTTTGTTTGATTTTTTTAACAAGTTATGTCATTGTCCAAAGATCAACAGCAGCTTCAAATCGATCTTGAATAAAACTATCAACACTGAATAATTTTCCTACAGTGGGGCTTAATATTATCAAGATATCTTTTGGTATCATCAGATTCTATTATAATTAAGTATCCCCGAAGGGATACCTTTAACAGGTTGCCTAAATGTTTTTCTTTTTGTTTTCCTTCCTCCAACTTTTCGAAATATTTTACTCGGAACTCAACGACTCATCCAATCGGCTTCAATTTTTAAACACTTATGCATAGTAACGAGGTGTAAATTCTTGGAACAACTGGCATGTACGCATGGTCTATGACCAAAGATGTTGAACCTATTTCCAGTTTCCTGGAATGGCTCGAATAACTTCAGAAATCGTGAGAGACATTGCTTCAAACGTTCAAAAAATGAGCCAAAATATTCGACGAGGGAGGAGAATGAAATTCAAATGTGTAGAAACAGATTTAACAATTTTATGTGTGAAATAGTTTGAAATTTGCATTTCCGATAAATCACTTTCAATAATTTTCATTTAGATAAATTAGACACATGTTCAACACTTGGGTATCTTTAATGAGGAAACGTTTCGCCACACAGTGGCTTCATCAGTCCATACAAAGGAGAATGGTGAAGAACAGGAGGAGTTTGAGGTAATCAGTCCCTCAGCCTTGAGTCGATGTAATCAGTCCATCAATCTTGAAAAGAATACAGCATATGCGCGAAGAAGGTGGCTTATATACTGTAGGCAGGTGAGGTGTAGCAGTCGTAGGTGGTGTCATTTGTCAATGTGATACCACTTACGACTGCTGCCTACACTATATAAGCCACTTCTTCGCACACATGTTGGTGGACTGATAACATCGACTCAAGGCTGAGCGACTGATTACCTCAAACTCCTCCTGTTCTTCACCATTCATCTTTGTATGGACTGGTGAAGCCACTGTGTGGCGAAACGTTTCCTCATTAAAGCTACCCAAGTGTTGAACATGTGTCTAATTTATCAACTTGTCGGTTCTCTGAACCATTCATCAACAATTTTCATTTACCTCTTCTGACAGTTGCTAATATTTAATGGCTGATGCATCTTAGGACCAGGAAAATACCTACTGAGTTGCGAGCAGCAAAAATTGTTGCTTTAGTAAAACAGTATAAATAAAACTGGAATCGCTGGAACTCGTGTGGCAACTGGAGAATGACTGATCTGATCGGCTTCAAATTTTCACCACTAGTGTGGTGTCCTGAACACAAGGTTCACGCTGCCACCGGCTGGTATAACTCCCAATATCCCTGTAATAGCTAGAGAATGTCGTTTCTGATCGCCTTCAAACCCTAAATACTGGTGAATCTTAAGAGGAAGTATTTTTGTATTAATTTCGGGCTGTGGGTACCAGTCAGCCAATTTTTTTTTGCCAACTTTATCAAAAAAAATTTAAATATAAAAAATCTAATATATTTTCAGGAGAATTTTAAATAGAATGTACATAAAACAAAAAAAAAAAACACCCGTGTTTTTTTAATTTAACGAGGGAACTTTCCTATTTTTCGGAACATTCTCAACAACATTTTCGTTTGTTTTCTCACAATTTTTAGTTTATTACTCGAGAACGTTTAATTCGCTGGGCTGCAAATTATCAAAGCTTGTGAAATGTTGCTTAGACAAGATTCATGGGACTATTTGCATGCGTGGGTGACCTATGTCCCATGCTACATAAACCATGCTACATAAACCATGCTACATAACCCATGCTACATAACCCATGCTACATAACCCATGCTACATAACCCATGCTACATAACCCATGCTACATAACCCATGCTACATAACCCATACTACATAACCCATGCTACATAAACCATGCTACATAAACCATGTTACATAAACCATTCCCAGAGTTTTGTCGACGTGTGACAGGTGAAGACAGGTTTCTCTGATCTTTTTCAAAACTTCTAACTTAGAAGAAGGCTGATTTAAAGGAGTTTGTAGATGCCATTTTCTCACTTTTAATCTCAAAAGAGTACAGTATTATTTTACCTTACTGCATTATTCTACCTTGATTCTGGTGAAGGGCTCTTGCTCCAAGTATCTGGACTTATCATACCCTTGCTTGGATCGAGTTTAAACGCCTCACATTCAACAGTGACTCCTACGGTTTTAACACTTTTCTATGATTAAAATATAATTGTGAACAGCATCAATCTTCAATGGCTGATGCATTGTATGAAATGAATGGAACGATTCATGGATTTAGGCTGTGTAGGCACAAAGTCTGTGGGATTCTATGCAGTAATTGGAAAATGCATCGTGTGGTCAGCTTTAAACTTTTAGCGTCGATGTTTTCTTCAAAGGAAACTATCACCTGATATTAGGTTGTGTAAGATATAACCTGTTAAATTAGACACATATGCAACACTTGGGTATCTTTATTGAGAAAACGTTTCGCCACACAGTGGCTTCATCAGTCCAATACAAAAAAGAAAGTAGTAATAAAAGGAGGAGTTTGAGGTAATCAGTCCCTCGGCCTGGAGTCGATGTGTTCAGTCCATCAATCTTGAAGTAAATACAACATAAGGCAAATAGAAGTTGCTTATATACTGTAGACAGGTGAGATGAAGCAGGAGGAGGCAGGTCATAGTGGTATCAACCACTAGTCGAAGTAAGTCCTTGTCCAAAGGTTTGGACAAATGTTGAAGAATCCCTTTGTATCAAGATCCCAAGAAGTTGCTGTGTCAGACAGGATGTAGATGAATGGTTCAGAGAACCGACAAGTTGTTAAATTAGACACATATGCAACACTTGGGTATCTTTATTGAGAAAACGTTTCGCCACACAGTGGCTTCATCAGTCAATACAAAAGAAAGTAGTAATAAAGGAGGAGTTTGAGGTAATCAGTCCCTCGGCCTGGAGTCGATGTGTTCAGTCCATCAATCTTGAAGTAAATACAACATAAGGCAAATAGAAGTTGCTTATATACTGTAGACAGGTGAGATGAAGCAGGAGGAGGCAGGTCATAGTGGTATCAACCACTAGTCGAAGTAAGTCCTTGTCCAAAGGTTTGGACAAATGTTGAAGAATCCCTTTGGACAAGGACTTACTTCGACTAGTGGTTGATACCACTATGACCGCCTCCTCCTGCTTCATCTACCTGTCTACAGTATATAAGCAACTTCTATTTGCCTATTTGATTACTTCAAGATTGCTGGACTGAACCATCGACTCAGGCCAGACTGTCTCAAACCTCCTTTTTACTACTTCTTTTGTATTGACTGATGAAGCCACTGTGTGGCGAAACGTTTTCTCAATAAAGATACCCAAGTGTTGCATATGTGTCTAATTTAACAACTTGTCGGTTCTCTGAACCATTCATCTACAAGATATAACCTGTCACTTATTAATTAAATTGGTTCAGTGGAATAACTGGAGAACGTTTCTTCTGGTGAGAAATATGTCACAGTGTTGGACTTTATTTGGTTAAATCAACTTAATTTTCTTTTGTGTACCTATAATATTTGTGCCCCCTCAAAACCATCTTAAAATATGTACGTTATGTACACTAAGCTTAAATAAAAGTATCTTTATAACTTATTTATTGAACTAACTTTCTTGAGAGCTTGTCAGTCTTCCCTAAAGAAAATCTTAGAGTAATTTTAGCCTCTGCACGTCCCAGTTTGCTTCATTTTTTAATAATTTGAAAAAATGGAAATCCTGCTTTTCATGCGCTAATTTCTAAGTGTTGCAGCTGATTAGCTTCGACCATTTAATGTTGATAACTTGACAATGGTACTTCTGAGCGACTTAAAGCTTAATGTGCTTGTGTATTTTAGGAAACTGCTCTATATGAAAGGTTTGAATTCGATTTGGTCTATGTCCTCATTTACTATTCTTATTGAAGAACTCTGAATATTAGTTTCCATGTGATGATTTGTTAATGCCTCGTCCGATTCCCTTGATAACATTATTCAGAATGTTATGAAATACCGTTTCACTTGTTTCTCTTTGTGTTTGTGATAAAGTAGTTATATCATTATCTAAATTATTAACGAACTTGAAATTCGCCGAGTCACACTCAAATAATTTTGTGGAAGGTTTGGATACCTTGCATGTATTTTTCAGAAATAATTAAATGCTTAAGATCAGCAGAGTAGTTAAACTCCAAACTGACCCAAATTTGTATAATGGTCTTATATTGTTATATATTTTTGATATGAGAAAAGCTCCTAAAGGAAAGCCATGACTCCCTAGCCACTCCCCCTGGACTCCACCCCTGGCCACTTCCCATGGCCACCACCTCTGGCCACTCCCCCTGGACTCCACCCCTGGCCAAAACCCCTGGCCACCACCCTTGGCCACTCCCCCTGGACTCCACCCCTGGCCACTCCCCTGGTCTCTACCCCTGGCCACCACCCCTGGCCACTCCCCCTGGTCTCTACCCCTGGCCACTCCCCCTGGTCTCCACTCCTGGCCACCACCCCTGGCCTCCACCTCTGGCCCAAACCAGCAAAATATCCAAACACGTAATCACAATTTTTTTTCCTCACTCGGTGATTTGTACTGATTAAAAAAAAAGGGAGAGAAGCTCATCGGACGCCCTGCTTTCCACACCACATTTGCGGCTATTGAAAAAAAAAGGAAAATCCTATCGTGTTTCCCAACATTTTCAAAAACACGTCCATTGACGACAAACAAAACATTGTAATGCGGGATTAATTGCTGGGTTTGGGAAAGAGGAGAGAGAGGTAACACTGTGACATGTGTTTCGTATGAAAGTATTTCCAGGGTTGAAGCTTTGTTGTGTAGCAACACTACTCTGCCTGTAGCAACACTGCTCTGCCTGTAGCAACACTGCTCTGCCTGTAGCAACACTGCTCTGCCTGTAGCAACACTGCTCTGCCTGTAGCAACACTACTCTGCCTGTAGCAACACTACTCTGCCTGTAGCAACACTGCTCTGCCTGTAGCAACACTGCTCTGCCTGTAGCAACACTGCTCTGCCTGTAGCAACACTGCTCTGCCTGTAGCAACACTACTCTGCCTGTAGCAACACTGCTCTGCCTGTAGCAACACTGCTCTGCCTGTAGCAACACTACTCTGCCTGTAGCAACACTGCTCTGCCTGTAGCAACACTGCTCTGCCTGTAGCAACACTGCTCTGCCTGTAGCAACACTGCTCTGCCTGTAGCAACACTGCCAGTAGCAACACTGCTCTACCTGTAGCAACACTGCTCTACCTGTAGCAACACTGCTCTACCTGTAGCAACACTACTCTCCCTGTAGCAACACTGCTCTGCCTGTAGCAACACTGCTCTGCCTGTAGCAACACTACTCTGCCTGTAGCAACACTGCTCTGCCTGTAGCAACACTGCTCTGCCTGTAGCAACACTGCTCTGCCTGTAGCAACACTGCCAGTAGCAACACTGCTCTACCTGTAGCAACACTGCTCTACCTGTAGCAACACTGCTCTACCTGTAGCAACACTACTCTGCATGTAGCAACACTGCTCTGCCTGTAGCAACACTACTCTGCCTGTAGCAACACTGCTCTACCTGTAGCAACACTGCTCTACCTGTAGCAACACTACTCTGCCTGTAGCAACACTGCTCTGCCTGTAGCAACCATTGTGGCTGCTTCTGATTGAGTTGTTGTTGTTGTTGTTGTAGCTGTTGCTGTTGTTGCTGCTGCTGTTGTTGTTGCTGTTGCTGCTGCTGTTTTTCCTTCTGTTGCTGGTGTTGTTGCTACTGTTGCTGCTGTTGTTGCTTCTGTTGCTGCTTCTGTTATTGCTGCTGTTGGTACTGTTGCTGCTGTTGTTACTGTTGCTGCTGCTGCTTTTGGTGCTGTTGTTGTTGGTGTTACTGAGGTTGTTAGTGATGGTGTTGGTACTGCTGCTGTTGCACAGCTGCTGATACTGAGGTTGTTGTTGTTGCTGGTGCTGTTGCTACTGTTGCTGCTGGAGAGAGACGGCGCATAACCGAAAAAAATGACTGAAAGACAAATGCAAAACAAAGCTTGAGTTTAGACAGTGTTTCAACTGTACAGCAGCCTATACAAAAGTGTACAATATCCCTCAGTAATAATCTTGCAATGCATTTGCATTTATTTCAATCATTTCTGCTTCTGCTGCTGCTACTGTTGCTCTGGCTACTGTTGCAATTGCGTTCCTTAAGTTGTTAGAAACAGTCTGCGATAGATCATCCAAAAATGACAATTTCAATATGAACCTCATTCGAGTCTTACTGGAAGATCCTTGAAGATACCGTAGCTTCTGAATCTTCAGTGGGTTGCTTGGCGACGTTCTCGTCGCCTCACCAAAGTCTTCTAGCTCAGGCTGACAGATTTCATTACATCATGTGTGAAAACCTTCCTCTATGATGGCGTATGACAGGGAGACCACCATGAGTGATGGGTTTATTAAGTAAACATAGTAAAGTGTTTCTCTTGTCTTAAAATATGTTACATCGATCTGGGTAGCTTCACAATACGCTTGTCTGTAATCCTAGTTGCTGATAAAAAAATATAAGATGAGAACACGAGTATTTTCCTTCTGATGGTTAGTAAAGAGTAAGCAATTGCTACTCACACATATAAGCTTGGATAAATTTAAGAGGCGCGTGAGTTTCCCTCTCTTCTAATAATATGTCCATAATTACTCTCGCATTTGCTTCGTCTGCTTTCGTAGGGTGAAGTCTAGAATCTTTCCTTAATTTATGGTATAACTTAACAAATAATTGAGGACAATTGTGTTGCAGAGGTTTGAGCTTTGCTCAGACAGGGGCACGTCAGTGCCCCTTAAGTGATGTTTTTTTTCAATATACCTTTCCCAATCCTAGCAGCAGTTCCAGACCTACCCTCCCTTATTCTATTGGTGCTGTTGGTAATTGCTGTTGCTTCTCCCACGGTGCCCCGTGGCCTGGTGGCAAAAGCTCTCGCTTCGCACAGTGAGGGTCCGTGTTCGATTCCCTGCGAAGGTGTGGAAACATCAGACGTGTTTCCTTACACCGGTTGTCTATGTTCCCCCATCAGTATAATGGGTACCTGGGTGTTAGTCGACTGGTGTGGGTCGCATCCTGGGACAAAACTGACCTAATTTGCGGGAAATGCTCTGCATAACAAGGGGCTTTCTATATAGTAGTGTCATTGATGTCAGCTACAAGTACTTGTAGTAAATATAGTATAACTCCTGCAGCCTCTCGTTATAATGCTACTCCTACAAGCACGACTATTACTACTACAACTCCAATCCCCTGAGTAGCTAGAAAGAACCATCTAACATTGATCCCCTCCATACACACCAGGGACCAGGAGCTGTGAATCGACCCCTGCAACCACGTATAGGTGAGTACACCTCATGCGTGATCCACAGTTAACTGGGACCTCACTGAAACTAACACACAAACTCAAGAAGTTGTTTCAGTCTGGATATCTTGTAAGATGCAGCGTCTGGAAAGAGGTTAAAGATTAAGAAAGGAGAAGGAAAGAGCATTATCCCTCCCAAGGCACTCTTTACAACAACATATAACGTCATGGCTTTCCAGCCCACTGGCACAGCTATTTTTCAGTATTGAGAAAATGTTTTCTGGAGCTGATACGAGCACGCGCACGCACACACACATACACACACACACACACACACACACACACACACACACACACACTCCCTTAATACCCTGTTAAAGGTGACAGCATCTCACTGGCTGGACCTTGTTCACTATAAACTAACATTTCAAACATTGTGGCCGGAATATCTCTCCCCCTCGTCAACTCCTCCAACACCTCTGCCCTCCTCAGCTCCCTCCATCATATTTCCTTTCCCTTCCCCTACATTCCCCTTCCCTTACATCACCTTCCCATCTCTCCCCTCCTCCATCATGGTCCTCCTCAAATCCTTCTTCATTTTTCCCTTTATGGTTAACTCTCATTTCCGATGCCTAAAACAACAACAATAATAATAATAATAATAATAATAATGATAAAAATAATAAAGCAATAATATATTATTACTGACATAAAAATCGCGTTAACTCTTGCACCCCAACTTGTGAACCTTGACACTACAGTGGGAACCTGAACCCCAGCGCGCAAAAATGTACCCCAGCGTGGGAACCTGGACCCCCAGCGTGGGAACCTGGACCCCATCGTGAGAGCCTGGATCCCAGCGTGGGAACTGAACCCCAGCCTGGAAAATTCGAGAAACATTTTATATAATATCCGAGAGTCTCGTAAGACTCCTGTCTCCCAGGTATAATATCATAATCACAAATATTATTTATACTATCGTATTCCCAAAAATACAGACTGTGTTCCTTGTCAAACGACAATATGGTTTAATATTGGACAAACGTATGTGTGGGACAGGTTTTTGTGAGGTGTTACCTCAGTCAGTCAGGTGTTTCCTCACTGAGTTAGGTGTTTCCTCACTGAGTTATGTTTCCTCACTGAGTTAGGTGTTTCCTCACTGAGTTAGGTGTTTCCTCACTGAGTTAGGTGTTACCTCACTGAGTTAGGTGTTACCTCACTGAGTTAGGTGTTACCTCACTGAGTTAGGTGTTACCTCACTGGATGATTTGTCACCTTCTCTGAGTGAGGTGTCACCTCAGTGTTGACATTTAAAATGTGCTCCTCTTGCCCCTTCTTCCTATTCTTCTGAAGATGTCTAAAAACATATCTTCCTGGAATAGGTTTTGTTTCATATTTTGACTGTGGAGTTTTTGCATATATATTATTAGTAGTAGTAGCAGTATTATATATATATATATATATATATATATATATATATATATATATATATATATATATATATATATATATATATATATATATATATATATATATATTTTCATTTTACAACATTTTTGAAAATAAAAAGAAGAGGCGAAAAGAGTATTTTTTTATACGCTTATCTATCTGTGGTTACCTATGTATTACTGTAACATAAATCTTACGGGTTCAGCGCTTCTTCATGACTACACTAACAACAACATCCTCGTATCTGCCAACAGTGGCATTTTCAGCGTCTTTACACTTTCTCTCCCTAATTGGTAATTCTTCACTCTGGGATATTGTGTTACTCTCCTTTGAACTCCTTTCTGTTTGGTTTGTGTGGACGCGGAGACCAGACTAAAGGCGCTTACTCCACTTTATATCTAACATATGTGAACATTTTTGCTAGGTGGTAGTGGTGCTTTTCTGTCAAGAGAAAGGGAAAAATGTCTTTGATCTAAAGGTATGTAATACAAGAACAAGATGATGAATAAGACATGTGCAACGCCTGAGGTATCCTAGTTGACAGACTTTTCGCCCACCAAGGGCAAAAATACAGTCATGAGATCATTATAGTGAAGCACCTGAAAGAAGGAGAGCGATGCAGCAGTTGTATACGTAGTCACATGTGAGCAGTGCACACTAGAGGTCAGGACCTCGTATTTAACAATCAAGTTTCAGATGTTCTCTGGAACAAGTGTCATCTCGAGTGAACACTTGCTCAATCATCTGTCGAAAGCAACTAATTGCAACAACTTTCTGCCGTTAACGCTGTTTTTATGTGTTATGTTTTTTTGTCGTTCTATACGAAAAAAATATAGCCTTGAATAACCCACACCTAATGCACAATGAAATATATGAACTATGACCCGCAGGTCAATCAAAGAACGCTCGGATCACAGTAGAAGGTACCTAAGTTCGATTCCCAGGAGCTACGAGACTTTAAAGCCAAGTGTCATTATAACTACGCCATTATTCACCTAGCAGCAAGTAGGTGCTTGTCTATTAGCCGGCTGTTGTGGGGTGTGATCCTGGGTAAGGGGTAGACTACCTTAGATATGGCTGGGTTTCTAAATGAGTTAGCACAAAGCTTCGCTCTATGTGGAACTCTAAATTGAACAAACGTTGTTCCAGTATATGCTTGTCTTATTTTTCTTTCTTTCTAGTAACCGGTACAATACTTGGATGCAACTGGTACAAATGTAATCTTCAGTACACCAGTACATATAGGCGAGTTAACACGGTCATTGTAACATTCAATAACGGACACACAAATCCAGCCAGTACTGAAACTAGTATATGTGTGTATGATGTAACGAAACGGAGGCTTCCCTGGAGTGTGTCCATCAGCACTCCATCTCCATTCATAGCTTTAAGAAGAGGTATGATAAAGCTCATGGCGCAGGGAGAGACCGACCCAGTAGCGACCAGTGAAGAGACGGGGCCAGGAGCTATGACTCGACCCCTGCAACCACAACTAGGTGAGCAACTAGGTGAACACAGCAGTTCGATACCAAAACATGTTTCTTCTCCCCTCCCCCTTCTCTCTCTCTCTCTCTAAGAATTATTTTTCACTCCTCTCCCTTTAAAAAACTATTACACAATACTCATTTACCTTAACTGGGACGGGCAGTTGTGGAGGCATTTTCTTTAAACAAGCCGAGTTCAGACTATTTTAAGAATTTAACAAAATTTATTTTATGATGCATGAAGGATTAAAAAAAAAGTCTATTTTATCATTTCTGAGGTTTTGAACAAGTCGTTTTCAGTGTTATTTTTTTTTTGTAATGTCGTAAACACTTCGACCTGAAGAATATTTAAGGAATTTTTTAAAGATGTCGAATTATTGTAAATTATCTAAAACAAATTTAGTTGGATTAGGCTAAATTAAATTAAACTGCGCTTGTTATAATAAGGCTAAGTAAGTCTTCTAAGGTTCTTTTGGTACAAAATTATACAAGAGAAAATTTTAGAAATAACTTAATTTTAAATGAGTTCTTGCTAATTTAGCAGTTTACCTATTCGGCACGTATATATATATATATATATATATATATATATATATATATATATATATATATATATATATATATATATATATATATATGAGGGGAAAAGGTGAGTGGTGTACTTAGAAGTCTGTGGAGACAAAGAACTTTGTCCATGGAAGTAAAGAGGAGAATGCATGAGAGTAGTATAGTTATACCAATGCTCTTGTATGGGTGTGAAATATGGGTGGTGAATGTTGCAACAAGGAGAAGGCTGGAGGCAGTGGAGATGTCATGTCTGAGGTCAATGTGTGGTGTGAATATAATGCAGAGAATCCGTAGTTTGGAGATTAGGAGGAGGTGCGGGATTACCAAAACCATTATCCAGAGGGCTGAGGGAAGGTTGTTGAGGTGGTTTCGACATGTAGAGATGATGGGACAAAATAGAATGTCTTCGAGAGTGTAAAAATCTGTAGTAGAGAGAAGGCGGGGTAGGGGTCGGCCTAGGAAAGGTTGGAGAGAGGGGGTAAAGGAGGTTTTGTGTGCGAGGGGCTTCGACTTCCAGCAAGCATGCGTGAGCGTGTTAGATAGGATCGAATGGAGACAAATGGTTTTTAGGACTTGACGTGCTGTTGGAGTGTAAGCGAGGTAACATTTATGAAGGGTTTCAGGAAACCGGCAGGCCGGACTTGATTCCTGGAGATGGGAAGTACAGTGCCGGCACTCTGAAGGAGTTGTGTTAATGTTGCAGTTTTATAACTGTAGCGTAAAGCACCCCTCTGGCAAGACAATGATGGAGTGAATAATGAAAGTTTTTCTTTTTCGGGCCACCCTGCCTTGGTGGGAGACGGCCGATCTGTAAATAAAAAATATATATATATGAAAGTATGAGTGATTAATGCTAATTTATTTATATAAATAATGTGAATAAAAGCAAATAATAAAAGATAAATTACGTAGGTAAGTGCTCACACCGAGGACGCTTCTTGCTCGACACATAAATGAGTTATTTAGGAATGTAATTCATTACTTTTTTTAACAAGCATATATACACTGAGATGTATAGCTCAGTTTATATGCATTAAGATGTGTATCTCTCAGTGTACATACACTGAGATGTGTATTTCTCAATGTATATACACTGAGACCTGCATCTCTCAGAGCACATACTCTGAGAGACGTGCCTTTCTTGATATCCCAGACTCGTCACACAAGTCTATATTCTGAAAGAATTACATTGTTTTCTGATATAATTACCTTTCCTGGGCGGACACATTAATGCCTTAATCACCCAGATAATCTAATATGGCTGGTGAATTATTGGAATTATTGCTTCAGCTTCAATGAACACTAATTTATAAAAACTAAACATTTGCCTAAACTAATATGTTCTTTGATTCCCAACTAATGATTCGTAATCTGCTTCTATTGGCTGACGGGATGACACTATTAGTCACTACCTGATTCTTAATGGCCTCATTAAGCATTAACAAGCACTAATTCGTTGCAGAAGACTAATGAATAATACACATGAGTGACACGTGGGTATCTTTATTAACAAGATGTTTCGCCCACACAACTGTGTTTTGTTAATCTAATAAAGAGCTAATTTTTATTTTACTGGAGACAGTGAAAGAAGTGGAGAGGTGATTTTAAAGTGTTCAGTCCCTTAGCTTTGATAGAAGGTGCTCAGTTAGCTGCCGCGGCCGCCCTTCCTCCTCTCACTGTTATTGTAATGCGTGGTTTAGTTCTTTAATACCTGCTGTCTGAACACACAGTTTAAGTCACATCTATTAAACTAAGTCGCTTACTAACAAACACCTGCTATCTGAACATAAACAGTATACGTCACACCTATTAAGTTACTTTAATATACAGTGGAAATAATCTAGAACATTCATTCTTAACAAATTGTTTTCTTCTGTTAGTAATTTGAAGTCACAGTTCCCTACAGTATTTTTCCCCTCTCTTCACCTTCCTCCCTCCTTCCCTAGCCAGTCTTTCAGTCTCTAATTAGTCAGACTGTTCGTAGTTCCAATGGAAGGGTAGTATACGGGGAGGGAGAGGGGACAGAGAGAGGGAGAGAAGACGACGACGGAGAGAGAGAGAGAGAGAGAGAGAGAGAGAGAGAGAGAGAGAGAGAGAAAGAGAGAGAGAGAGAGAAGAAGACGACGACGAAGAAGAGGAAATCAGCAACGGCAGACTGGTGTGTCACTTCTGTCAATCACTGTCAAGATTCTGGAGACAATAATCAAACGGCATATGGTAGCGTTTTTCGATATCCACTTGCTTCTTTGTGGCCTTCAATTAGGCTTCAGAAAAGGTCACTCTGCTGTTGACCTACTAGTAAGCCTTTCCATAATGTGGCATTAGTCACTGGCTGAATCCAAGACCTGCTGTATAGTAGCATTTGACATAGCTGGGGATTTCGAACAAGTATGGTACCAGAGACTCTTGGCAAAGCTGCAAGCGCTAAGAGTCGCCGGCTCTGCATATGCCTTCTTAATGATTACCCTGAAGTTAATTAGATCTCTAAGAGTAGTTCTTAATGGGAGAGAGTCAATAAGATCATTGTTATGGAATATCTACTTCAATGACCCCCTTCAACTCATTCCAAAATCACATGCATATACTGACGACTGTACTCTGACATTTACTTATCCAAGGGAGGAAATGCCAGCTGCTCTCAATTACACCAATCACCAGCTTACAATTATATCAGACTGGGAAAAACAATGACAGGTCACATTTGCTTCTGAGAAAAAACAAATGATGGTCTCTAGGCACCATGATGGTAATACTGGAGCGGTTAAAAGAATGAATTAGTGTGTGTTGGAACTCGGGGATGAGGTTGATATCCTTGGGGTGAAATTTGCTTCCAAACTATGAAGAACCACGTAGTAAATATTGCAAATAAGGGGGCCAGGAAACTAACAGCACTTAGACGTATCTCGCATCTGGTCGACAGCAGAGGCTGCAAGACTGTATGAGGCACAAGTGCACTAACATTTTTGAGTATGCTCCACTTTCTTGGACCTCCTGTCCCCTGTCTCACCTACGACTTCTTGACAGAATAGAGAACAGAGCACGACGACTCATGTCTCGTCTTGACACAGCTTAAACAGATCTGTCATTTCAGCAGAGCCTTCAACACCGGAGGTATGTGGGTGGCCTTACTGTTATGTACAAGGCCAATGTTGCTAAGATACCACTTGGCTTCTCTTCATGATCAGCGAGAAGAGAGCGTCTACACAACAAGACGGGCAGCAAACAGCAACTACTCTCTGGTTGTACCCTTCTCAAGAACATCACTTCATCTGAGATCATTCATTCTTAGAATGATCTGAGTCTGGAACGTGTTCGCACAGCATACAGACATCCATGAAATAGTCACTTGACCAAATGAAATCGCTGGCTCACAGATGATTCCAACTTCATCCTATTCCATATTTGCATGTCTCATAACAATAAAAACTTTCAAATGAGTTGAGGTAGGTAACAGCTCTTAGCTTGTAAATAAAGGTAGAAACTCATAACCTAACATTGTAAAACCCATGTGCAAGAGAGAGAGAGAGAGAGAGAGAGAGAGAGAGAGAGAGAGAGAGAGAGAGAGAGACAGAGAGACAGACAGACAGACTCAATACAAATTAACAAAATGATATCTTTCTAAAATGATTATTTTGTTAAGTTGGTTTGTTATGATTGACATAAATTAATCGACTGCACAAGGGTCCTTAAAGTTGCATTTCATCTGAACATCAGTCAAAAACAATTTAATCTCGGTAAATGTGGTTAAAATTAACCCTGGAAATGGGAAGTACAATGCCTGCACTTTAAAGGAAGGGTTTGGGATATTGGCAGTTTGGAGGGACTTCTAAACTGTCGTATCTGAGCGACTCTGTAAAGACAGTGATTATGAGTGATGGTGAAAGTGTTGAATGATGATGAAAGTGTTCTCTTTC
Source organism: Cherax destructor (assembly GCA_009830355.1). Classification (NCBI taxonomy): domain Eukaryota; kingdom Metazoa; phylum Arthropoda; class Malacostraca; order Decapoda; family Parastacidae; genus Cherax; species Cherax destructor. The sequence goes on from WNWK01003708.1 coordinate 62,102, forward strand.
TTTTTGGGTCACTCTGCCTCGGTGGGAGACGACCGACGTGTTAAACAAACAAACAAAACAAAAAAATACATATGGATAGTTAAAGTGTAATGAAGACTTATCAATGGTCAATAATAACCCACCTGGAGACAGAAACTCAGAAGATTAATTGGTCTATAAATTTTGACGTCCTCCTGGGATCCTCTTCAGCAGATACATGATTTAAAGGAGAATATGAATATATAGGGAAGGTTGCACCTCACCCCATACACACGAGGAAACGTACACGTGAGGGAACGTACACGTGGGGAAACGTAAACGTGGGAGAACGTACACATGGGGAAACGTACGCGTGGGGAAACGTGAACGTGGAAGAACGTACACGTGGGAAACGTACACGTGAGGGAACGTACACGTGGGGAAACGTAAACGTGGGAGAACGTACACATGGGGAAACGTACGCGTGGGGAAACGTGAACGTGGAAGAACGTACACGTGGGAAACGTACACGTGAGGGAACGTGAGACGTGAAACGATAGGTCCTGTGGTGAAGCTAAAAATTTTGGTAAGAAGTTCGTTTGTGCCATGTGATTCCTGATCTTGTGTTGGATTTCTGTGTTACATTGGGCGCTGGTATGTACTTCTTTAGAGCGGATTTTTAAATGATGTCTGGTTTCCAATGTCTCTGTCAGGTGTTGAAATGGGGAGTGATAGCTATTAGAGCAGATTCTATGATTTTGTGTTAATAGTTGCAGTGTGATTTGTGTTTGATGGTGGCAGCTTTCCAAATGAATATGATTGATGATGCTAATATGTTGAAAAATGGCTGAATTATCTTGAAGTATCCTCTCTGGTATTGCCCTCTGGTGTTCGAACACCAGAGGGCAATACCAGAGAGGATACGACCGGTTAGTATATATATATATATATATATATATATATATATATGTGTGTGTGTGTGTGTGTGTGTGTGTGTGTGTGTGTGTGTCTTGTTCGGCAAGAAGTGCGTTGCTATTTAAGCCAAAATTGTGAAAAACTTGAAAATTTATTATTTTTATAAAATTAGTTAAATTTATTTCGTACGTTATTTAAAAGTGGTTTATTATGATATTAACAAACAGTTACATTATCTTTACTATTAACGGAGGCAGATTATTGGATAACATAAGCTGACAGGTAGATTATAAAATAGATAAGTAAATTGTAATATAATTAAGAAGGTAGAGTATTATGTGACTGGTATATAATAAGGGAAAGATTCTTATAACAGAGGTAGAATGTAATATACGATGGTACGGAGACCGATTATTGATAGAGATAAATAACATTTCTGGTGCTTTTTTAATTAATATAATTAGGTACACGGAAACCTTTTACCAAATACTTGAATACTTCCAACAGGTACTGTACGTAATCTCCCAGCAATATCTTCTGTCTATTAGCAGGTACTGTAGTCTCCTAACAACATCTCCTGTCTATTAGCAGGTACTGTAGTCTCCTAACAACATCTTCTGTCTATTAGCAGGTACTGTAGTCTCCTAACAACATCTTCTGTCTATTATCAGGTACTGTAGTCTCCTAACAACACCTGTCTATTAGCAGGTACTGTAGTCTCCTAACACCATCTCCTGGATACTACCCACAAAAGTTTAACACATGATTGTTGGAGATGACGAGAGAAGTGGGATAGAGTGGTTGTCATGGTGATAGAGGCTGCGTCAGCCAGGCAGTGAAGGTCAGGTATCAACCAGACAGTGAAGGTCAGGTATCAACCAGACAGTGAAGGTCAGGTATCAACCAGACAGTGAAGGTCAGGTATCAACCAGACAGTGAAGGTCAGGTATCAACCAGACAGTGAAGGTCAGGTATCAACCAGACAGTGAAGGTCAGGTATCAACCAGGCAGTGAAGGTCAGGTATCAACCAGGCAGTGAAGGTCAGGTATCAACCAGGCAGTGAAGGTCAGGTATCAACCAGGCAGTGAAGGTCAGGTATCAACCAGGCAGTGTAGGCAAACTCTACACAGAACTTCTGAAACAGGTGCAATAAGACCCAAGAGGCAAACAACCAAGAACCTGGTTAATAGTTATTTAAGAAAAGCATGGCCAGAAGCTGAAACTTAATCCTATTAAGAGGTGGGGCCAGGAGCAAGGACTCGACTCCCTCAATTAAAACTCAGTAAGCCTAAGAGTTTAAATATGTTAAAAAAAAAGAATTGCAACGAAGAAATATGCAATAAAAACAAGTCTTCTCATACACAGGCAGACACAATGAAAGACACACACACACACACAGTAAAAGTGTGGAACAGAGAGAAGGATCTTCAAAATATCTACAAACAAAAGACTGTCACCAGCGTACACACACATCACTGCATGATACTCGTGTGCTACGCAGTTTTCTCAATAAGGATAGCAACATGGTACAAAAAAAAAATTGCGATGTATGCGGGCGCAGAAGTGGTGGACTAGTCTCAGCGTCCAAATAAACAAGTTGACCAAATAGAAGACGATACAGACACGTGCTACAAAATGGATCCCAGTGCAAACAAAAAAATCTTATTTACCAAGTCAGACGGAAAATTCTGCAAAATGTCTCCCATGGTGGACAGGAGAAAGAAAGTTGACGTAATAATAAAAACATTAAATACATAAGATGGTTGACAAAACAAAATGGACAAAATACTGACATAAAATGTTCATGATAGTTGACAAGAGGGAAAAAGGAACAAAATACCTAAGATGCATGACAAGAGGAAAAAAAAACAAGATTTTTTTTCAAATAAGTGTCCAGGAAATAAACATTTTAACAAGCCTTCCATGAACACACAAATATATATCGGTATAAAAACAGCCGACAGAAAAAAAGACATGATAACAAAGTCAGAAATTAAAAGGGGAAAAATGCGTGTCGCCCTGAGTCAACCTCACCAACAGGGAGACCAAGGCAACCAGAATTGTCAAACGAGGAACATTCGATGCTTTAAAGACATTATTAATGATTTTTCCCCCGCAAGGCTTGGTAGACTGGTGGAGAGGCAGTGGAGAGGAGGCAGCAGGTGCTACGTGCATCCAGGGCAATGTTGAAAACAAATTATGAATATATACATAACGAAGACGGCACACCACGAGCATTGAGTTATTCCTGCAACTAGAAATAGCTAGTAATATATTCATATATACAGAGCTCTGTGAGTATATACGCAGAGCTCTGTGAGTATATACACACAGCTTTTGTGAATATATACACACAGCTCTTGCGAATATATACACACAGCTCTTGCGAATATATACACACAGATCTTGCGAATATATACACACAGATCTTGCGAATATATACACACAGATCTTGCGAATATATACACACAGATCTTGCGAATATATACACACAGATCTTGCGAATATATACACACAGATCTTGCGAATATATACACACAGATCTTGCGAATATATACACACAGATCTTGCGAATATATACACACAGATCTTGCGAATATATATATATATATATATATATATATATATATATATATACACACAGTTCTGAGAATGTAAACACGTAGCTCTGAGTATACATACAGCTCTATGATTATATACTCAGTTCTGCGATTACATATAGAAAACTCTGTATATATTCTTTCTCTCTCTCTCTCTCTCTCTCTCTCTCTCTCTTCTCTCTCTCTCTCTCTCTCCCCTACCAGTGAAATACAAACTTTTTAATTAAATTCGTCATGTTGGCATTCTCTTATTATCTCTACCTGTCTCCCCTTCCCTTCCATCACATTAATATTCTTATGTCCCATTATACCCCTCTAACTCTTTTCCTTTTGTATATTTCCCATTAATTCTATCCTCCGCCTTTCTCTCATCCCATTCTCTCTCTTTCTCCCTCTCCTTTCCATTTCTTACCCCCATTTCCATTCATCGCCCTCCTTTTTTCACGCTCTATTGCTCTCCATCCTCGGCCTCCATCTTATCCTCTTTCCCCATCTCCTCCTCTTCTCTTCCTCCTCCTCTTCTCCTTTCACCTTCTTTTTCACCCTTCTGCACACTTCCTCCTCCTCCTGATCCCTCTACTCTTCTTCCCGTCACTACGTTTTCTCTCTGTTATTTTCTTTCCACTTGACATCACATGTGACATCACCTTGCTCCACTTCTGTCACTTTAATGAGAGAGAGAGAGAGAGAGAGAGAGAGAGAGAGAGAGAGAGAGAGAGAGAGAGAGAGAGAGAGAGAGAGAGAGAGAGAGACCATGGGTTGAAGGAAATAACTGGGGCAAATGATAGAGGACAGGTCTGTGGGAGGTGTGAAAATACCTATATATAAATGCCTACTTGTAGCTGCTACTTGTAGCTGCTACTTGTAGCTGCTACTTGTAGCTGCTACTTGTAGTTGCTACTTGTAGCTGCTACTTGTAGCTGCTACTTGTAGCTGCTACTTGTAGCTGCTACTTGTAGCTGCTACTTGTAGCTGCTACTTGTAGCTGCTACTGTAGCTGCTACTTGTAGCTGCTACTTGTAGCTGCTGCTAGTGCTACTTGTAGCTGCTACTTGTAGCTGCTACTTGTAGCTGCTACTTGTAGCTGCTACTTGTAGCTGCTACTTGTAGCTGCTACTTGTAGCTGCTACTTGTAGCTGCTACTTGTAGCTGCTACTTGTAGCTGCTACTTGTAGCTACAGCAGCTGAGCTATGCTCCTGGTGTTCCGTCTTCAGTAACATTTTCATCAAATACATTTCTGATTCCGAAAGGTTGTAACTCTTACTGCTTCCTCTTTTAATTCATTCCACTGATTTACTAGCGCGCTCGTGCGTGCGTGTGTGCGTGTGTGTACTCACCTAGTTGTGGTTGCAAGGGTCGATTCATAGCTCCTGGCCCCACCTCTTCACTGGCCGCTACTGGGTCACTCTCCCTGCGCCATGAGCTTTATCATACCTCTTCTTAAAGCTATGTATGGAACCTGCCTCCACTACATCGCTTCCCAAACTATTCCACTTCCCGACCACTCTGTGACTGAAGAAATACTTCCTAACATCCCTGTGATTCATCTGAGTCTTCAACTTCCAACTGTGTCCCCTTGTTGCTGTGTCCCATCTCTGGAACATTCTGTCTCTGTCCACCTTGTCAATTCCTCTCAGTATTTTATATATCGTTATCATGTCCCCCATATCTACCCTGTACAGTGTCTTCAGGTCGATTTCCCTTAACCTCTCCTCGTAGGACATACCCCTTAGCTCCGGGACTAGTCTTGTTGCAAACCTTTGCACTTTATCGAGCTTCTTCACGTGCTTGGCTAGGTGTGGGTTCCAAACTGGTGCTGCATACTCCAGTATGGGCCTAACGTACACAGTGTACAGGGTCCTGAACGATTCTTTATTAAGATGTCGGAATGCTGTTCTTAGGTTTGCTAGGCGCCCGTATGCTGCAGCAGTTATTTGGTTGATGTGCGCCTCTGGAGATGTGCCTGGTGTTATACTCACCCCAAGATCTTTTTCCTTGATTGAGGTTTATAGTCTCTGGCCCCCTAGACTGTACTCCGTCTGCGGTCTTCTTTGCCCTTCCCCAATCTTCATGACTTTGCACTTGGTGGGGTTGAACTCCAGGAGCCAATTGCTGGACCAGGCTTGCAGCCTGTTCAGATCCCTTTGTAGTTCTGCCTGGCCCTCGTCCGATTGAATTCTTCTCATCAACTTCACATCATCTGCAAACAGGGACACTTCGGAGTCTATTCCTTCCGTCATGTCGTTCACAAATACCAGAAACAGCACCGGTCCTAGGAATGACCCCTGTGGAACCCCACTCGTCACCGGTGCCCACTCTGACACCTCGCCACGTAGGTACGACTCGCTGCTGTCTTCCTGACAGGTATTCCCTAATCCATTGGAGTGCCTTCCCTGTTATCCCTGCCTGGTCCTCCAGTTTTGCACTAATCTCTTGTGTGGAACTGTGTCAAACGCCTTCTTACAGTCCAAGAAAATGCAATCTACCCACCCCTCTCTCTTGTCTCACTGCTGTCACCCTGTCATAGAACTCCAGAAGGTTTGTGACACAGGATTTCCCATCCTTGAAACCATGCTGGCTGTCACTGATAAGCTCATTCCTTTCTAGGTGCTCCACCACTCTTCTCCTGATAATCTTCTCATTGACTTTGAATACTATACATGTCAGTGACACTGGTCTGTAGTTTAGTGCCTCATGTCTGTCTCTTTTTTTAAAAATTGGGACTACATTTTGTCTTCTATACCTCAGGCAGTCTCCCTGTTTCGATAGATGTGTTGAATATTGTTGTTAGTGGTACACATAGCGCCTCTGCTCCCTCTCTCAAGACTCATGGAGAGATGTTAGTTACCATTTTGTCCTAGGCACATGTCGATTAGACACTAGGCCTGTTGTATGTGTGTGTGTGTGTGTAACGAAACACTTCGAAATGTTTCGGCCCCGCCGGGAATTGAACCCGGGCCCTCCATGCGTGAAGCATGTGTGTACTCACCTATTTGTGGTTGCAGGGGTCGAGTCATAGCTCCTGGCCCTGTGTGTGTGTGTGTGTGTGTGTGTATGTGTGTGTGTGTGTATGAGTGTGTGTGTGTGTGTGTGGAGAGGGAAGGGTAAGCTCTTTTCAACCTCCACCAATGTGGACTCCTCCCACACTCTCCTCCACCACTGTGGACTCTTCCCACACTCTCCTCCACCACTGTGGACTCTTCCCACACTCTCCTCCACCACTGTGGACTCTTCCCACACTCTCCTCCACCACTGTGGACTCTTCCCACACTCTCCTCCACCACTGTGGACTCTTCCCACACTCTCCTCCACCACTGTGGACTCTTCCCACACTCTCCTCCACCACTGTGGACTCTTCCCACACTCTCCTCCACCACTGTGGACTCTTCCCACTCTCTCCACCACCACTGTGGACTCTTCCCACTCTCTCCACCACCACTGTGGACTCTTCCCACTCTCTCCACCACCACTGTGGACTCTTCACACTCTCTCCACCACCACTGTGGACTCTTCCCACTCTCTCCACCACCACTGTGGACTCTTCCCACTCTCTCCACCACCCCTGTGGACTCTTCCCACTCTCTCCACCACCACTGTGGACTCTTCCCACTCTCTCCACCACCACTGTGGACTCTTCCCACTCTCTCCACCACCACTGTGGACTCTTCCCACTCTCTCCATCACAAGTGTGGACTCTTCCCACTCTCTCCACCACAAGTGTGGACTCTTCCCACTCTCACCACCACTACTGTGGACTCTTCCCACTCTCACCACCACCACTGTGGACTCTTCCCACTCTCACCATCACCACTGTGGACTCTTCCCAGTCTCTCCACCACCACTGTGGACTCTTCCCACTCCACCACCACTGTGGACTCTTCCCACTCTTTCCACCACCACTGTGGACTCTTCCCACTCTCTCCACCACCACTGTGGACTCTTCCCACTCTCTCCACCACCACTGTGGACTCTTCCCACTCTCTCCACCACCACTGTGGACTCTTCCCACTCTCTCCACCACCACTGTGGACTCTTCCCACTCTCTCCACCACCACTGTGGACTCTTCCCACTCTCTCCACCACCACTGTGGACTCTTCCCACTCTCTCCACCATTACTGTGGACTCTTCCCACTCTCTCCACCATTACTGTGCACTCTTCCCTCACTTTCCACCTCTACTGTGGACTCTTCCCTCACTCTCCACCACTACTGTGGACTCTTCTCACTCTCCACCACTACTGTGGACTCTTCCTACACTCTCCACCACTACTGTGGACTCTTCCTACACTCTCCACCACTACTGTCGACTCTTCCTACACTCTCCACCACTACTGTCGACTCTTCCCACACTCTCCACCACCACTGTGGACTCTTCCCACACTCTCCACCACTACTGTGGACTCTTTCCACACTCTCCATCACCA
>WNWK01003708.1:72500-158796 GCA_009830355.1 Cherax destructor
ACGTTTTAAAACCTTAAACTGCTTCCAGCCACTCATAACAACGCCAAGCTCACTGTAACAAGCCTCTCACTGTTTTTCTTCCCCTTCGAGGGTCCTGGTCTCTCTCGTCTGGTCTCTTATTGAAGGCTCGTGAGAAGCGTTTTTCATTTCTTAATAGCTTCTGCAATTAGCCCTCAGGAGCAATGATGCATCAAAGCACAGGTAATGCAATACGATCCATGGGTATTAAAAGGGAATCCCAGGAGTAGCGATCCATCGTGTTGCCAGCCAGAGGTGTTAGTGTGTGGAGTGCTTCTGGCGAGTCATGCTGCTGCTGTTGTTGTTGTTGCTGCTGCTGACGCCGCCGCCGCCGCCGCCGCCAGGCCAACTTCAGAAATATACTGAAAGATGAGGAAAGACCAGCGAACAGCCAAGAAGGCAAAATGATGCCGGCTGGATTGAGATGGGACGTGCTGAGGCTGGAATGGCTTCATGGTTAGTGGCTAAAGAAAGGTTACATTAAGTGAGAGAATAAAGCAAGAAAAAACCAAGTTCCTCACAGAACGAAACGTCGTCCTAATAATAGCTTGTTTTTCAGCTTGCCTCTTTCTCATCATAATCAACAATTTCTTAAAAAGTGCAAAATCATTCCTGACTTCTTTCCTAACTAGAAATATGTAGCGAGTTTTAATGCAGAGTGTAAAAGGAGAGGTATAATGATCCTCGACCACAACATCATTAAAACCGGTGCAAAGCGACAGTTCTTGCATCAAAAGTGTTGGTGATGACACCATCATTAGCTCCTGCAATAAGACCAACACGGGGCTGTATGCTAGACACGTGTGTGGTTCTTCTCGTCAGCCAGAACCAACATAAATTAATCTACCACAGCCCTTATGTACACCGCACTTGTGTACACAGCACTTGTGTACACCGCACTTGTGTACTTGTGATAAATCTTTATGCAGAAGAAATATATAAATATTTGCCTTCCCAGTATTTTTAATTAACAATATTTTACTATCACCATCCCCATCTAGATATTAACCTTGCGTTTAATCAAACTATTACACCTCTTAAAAAAATGAATCATACCTCTCTTGTTACCGATACTGCTCTTCCTACTGCTCTTCTTATGCTGTCTAGAATATATTGCCAAGTCTGGTGGCCTTCTTTCCGTCGGACTTTACGCAAGAGTAGTGCTCCTTTGGCTGACATATCAAAGCCCCTTCTGGTCACGTTAGACACCACGGTCATCCCATAAGCTGGTCCTTTTCTGAAACTATTGATGCCTCTTCCAGGCATCATAGATGCCATGTCGTTCAGTCGGAGCTTCATACACAACATTCTTGTGTCTTATGCCCTGGATTTGTTTTTGTAGACGCTAGTCTCTCATTACACTGTCATGTGCTCTAATCTTCAACATATATGATCTGACCTGACCTAGGCCGTCTCTTCTCTCTTTGCCTTAACCCGACAATTAGACGGCAGCACCTCCATGGACGGCAGCACCTCCATGGACTGCAGTACCTCCATGGACTACAGTACCTCCATGGATGATAGCACCTTCATGGACGGTACCACGTCCATAGACGGTAGCACCTCCACGGATGTTTGAATCCTGGACGTTAGTACGTTCCTGACGGCAGAATCTTCATGGATGGCAGTACCTTCCTGGACGGTAGTACATCCATGGACAGCAATCGACCATTCCCCCTGGACGGTAGCATACTATGAACGGTATTACCTCCTTGTATATATAACAGTGTTCTATGTACTCTAAATTTGGTTTGCTCTACATTGATCACAACGCTGCTCCTGCATGATATTTGTCTACCAACTTCACCCTACTGTGCTGATAAACACCCATACTGCTCCTTGTGACGTAAACAAAATAGTATAAAAGCCTGGCATATGCCAGCCTGCTGATGTTCTTTTTTCCAGCAGTCCCTCTCGTTCTCTACATTTTCCTTTCCTGTATAAGCACTCGTCGCCCCTCGCTCTATCTCCTCTTTTATCACAGTAATCTCCTTTTTTTCCGTCACACCCTCTTTCTTGCCCGTGTTTCACACTCCATTGCTACCTGCTCTCTCACACTTACTGCCCACGCTTCCTTACCTGCCCGTGGAAATAATTAGAAAGTACTTCTCACCTTCCGTTCACTTTCACTCTTCCCAATCACTGTATTTTCTTCTCACTCTTCATACAAGGAACTGATATCTCCCATCCTCTTCCAAAGATCAAACCTGATCATCTAGTCGGCAGGAGCTGTAGGATACTTAAGATTGTATTTATTTGTTATTAATGTATTTCCAAGAAGTACATTTCTCAGTGGTATTATTATTATATTATTATTATTATTAAATTCATAGGCAGGAGTTAAGCTCCTGAGGGTCTTACAGGGTCTGGGGAACAGCAGAAAATTAAGTTTGATCCAAGGGAGGGCAGGGTAACTTAAATTCCTTGGATCAAGAGCCCTCACCAATATCAACACACTACCTTGGCCTGTAGAGAGAGAAAAAAAACTTCAGTTATTATATTACAATTCAACGCAAGGAGTTGAAGGCTCGATCCTACGACTGCTAAGACAAGACTGGTAACTCACCATTAGCTGTTCCTTTATAAAAACAACTCCTTAGAAGACACTTAAGGAGTGGCGATTTCTCTCTCTCCCCACAAACACACAATGCCACAGAATATCACCCCACAGCTACAGAATACCGCCCACAGCAACATAATATCACCCCACAGCTACAGAATACCGCCCACAGTAACAGAATATCACCCCACAGCTACAGAATACCACCTCACAACAACAGAATATCACCCCACAGCTACATACCGCCCCACAGCAATATAATAGCATCCACATTCCAAACGAGCTATGTTGGTATAGTGTCTAATAACCGGGATATACTGACCACAAAAAAGGAGCACATTGTCCGGAGCTGTTGCTGTTTCTGTTGCTGTTTTTGTTGTTATTGCTGTTGCTGCATGGTCTGTTGCTGCTAAGCTTGCTAGTGAGGCAAGGCACGCTACCTTCCACCAGTTATGGCACATAACACAAACGGCAACAGCAGCATCAGCAGGCCACTCGTGAGCTTAATGACAACCTTAACGGCATTTTGGCAAGGTGTTTGTGGTATGTGTGAAGGGAAGGGGAGAAATTCTCAAGGTGTACAGAGAGTCTACTAAAAGAAGACCTGTTACACCATGACGCGAGGACAAAGAGGAATCAATAGAGGATTTTGTTTGAGTATATTTAGGATATGTAATCCTGCTTTCCTCGAAAAGGAATGTAGGTACATTTACAAAGCTTTTAGTGACATAGAATATCTAACACATTTCATTAACGATCATATCAGAAACACCGAAACAATCATGTACACTAACCAAAGAACAGTCACCTAATAGATTCTTCATACGTAATGTCAAACAAGTTTCAGACCTCTCCATTCTTCCTGCCAAGATTAGAACCGGATAGCCAGCATCACATCCAGTACAATCAAGAACTCGGAAATAAACACACACAAAACTGACGTCTATATACACCCAAGTAGAGGATGTAGCAAACTGTATGAAGCGTAGAGTAGTGATCGTAATGCACAGAGTTATCAGGGGACACTGGTACGCACGTGAATGAGACTAAGCAACTCCTGCACTATACACCACAATCCCACAAGATTCTCATGAACTTCAGAGACGCCATACTAGTCATCAAAGTAAATGATGAGCACAACCCACGCTCTTCAGAGTCTCCTCTTATTACCACTACCAATAATACTATAAAAAATTAGCGGGTTAAGATTACAGATGTTCTCGCCAGGCTCATCCTGCCCCGACCCACGACAACCACCACGACTACCACCACGACTACCACCATTAACCACCACCACCAACCATCACCACCACCACCACGCACCACCAAGGAATATTAGTATTCATGTAATAAATTATAAATACCAAATCAAATTCGCTTCACATGTTCAACACCAACACTTAACTACATTGTAAACTTATGCTGAACTCTACTAATATTTTCGCCTGCACTGAGGTAAAGGGGGTGGGGTTATGAAATACGGGGATGCCTTTCTTTCTTGAAAATTGGGTTGAGAAAGTATTCTGTTGGTGGGGTGGATTGTGAGCGACCTGCCTGGTGTGGGCTAACAGGCCTGCTGCAGAGTTCCTCCTTTCTTATGTTCTTAGTGGAAAATGGGTATTAACAAAGGGGATATAAATAAGGTCTTGAGGATATCTCTCCAAGAGAGAACCCGCAATAATGGATTCAAATTAGATAAGTTTAGATTTAGAAAGGATATAGGAAAGTATTGGTTTGGTAATAGGGTAGTTGATGAGTGGAACAGTCTGCCTAGTAGGGTTATTGAAGCTAGGACCTTGGGTAGTTTCAAATTTAGGTTGGATAAATTCATGAGTGAGAGAGGTTGGATTTGAGTGGGACTCGCACTTGAGTAAATAGAATTATCAAAGCTTATGTCTTGGGTAGCATTGAAAATTGGGATGAGCAAAATATTCTGTTAGTGAGATGGATTGTGAAGGACCTGCCTAGTATGGGCCAACAGGCCTGCTGCAGTGTTCCTCCTTTCTTATGTTCTTATGGATCTTGCACCGACCGAAATACTATATAAAGTTTGTATAGCACTAATAAAACCTCAAGCGGGCGAAACGCCTTTTTAACGTCTTAATACTGCTTTTGTGTCTTTTGTGTATTGAACACCATTTACAACCCAGAGAGAGAGAGAATATATGACAAATAAAGGGAGGTGAGCCAATGTTAAGTAAATTTATTTTATTATTATAGGAAAACGCTAAACCCGTAGGTATCATACAGCACCAGGGAATATGTGACACTCAAGTCTGACCCTAGGAAGTGGAGGGTAGCTCCAGTTCTTTAGATCAAGAGCTCTTCACCAGAATGAAGGCACTCGAAGGAAGGGGGGGAAGAAGAAACAGGAAGATAAAAACAGAGATAAGGAAGAGGTGGAAACTTTGGTGCTAACTTGATGAGAGGAAGTTACAGTGGTGAGGAATGGTGGGTGGTGGGTGAGGAATGGTGGGTGGTGGGTGAGGAATGGTGGGTGGTGGGTAGGAATGGTGGGTGGTGGGTGAGGAATGGTGGGTGGAGTGAGGAATGGTGGGTGGTGAGTGAGGAATGGTGGGTGGTGGGTAAGGAATGGTGGGTGGTGTGTGAGGAATGGTGGGTGGTAGGTGAGGAATGGTGGGTGGTGGGTGAGGAATGGTGGGTGGTGGGTGAGGAATGGTGGGTGGTGAGTGAGGAATGGTGGGTGGTGGGTAAGGAATGGTGGGTGGTGAGTGAGGAATGGTGGGTGGTGGGTGAGGAATGGTGCGTGAGGAATTGTGGGTGGTGGGTGAGGAATGGTGGGTGGTGGGTGAGGAATGGTGGGTGGTGGGTGAGGAATGGTGGGTGGTGAGTGAGGAATGGTGGGTGGTGGGTGAGGAATGGTGGGTGAGGAATAGTGGGTGGTGGGTGAAGAATAGTGGGTGGTGGGTGAGGAATGGTGGGTGGTGGGTGAGGAATGGTGGGTGGTGGGTGAGGAATGGTGGGTGGTGGGTGAGGAATGGTGGGTGGTGGGTGAGGAATGGTGAGCAGTTTGTTTATGCCCACTGACTTCAGTCAGTCTAGAATACCACATGTACACCATCATGTATATCACCATGTATACCATCATGTATCCACAAATACAAGAGTATGAGGATAGTCATGTATCCACAAGCACGGAGTATCATGAGAGTCATGTATCCACAAGAACGAGAGTATCATGAGAGTCATGTATCCACAAGAACGAGAGTATCAAGAGAGTCATGTATCCACAAGAAAGAGAGTATCATGAGAGTCATGTATCCACAAGAACGAGAGTATCATGAGAGTCATGTATCCACAAGAAAGAGAGTATCATGAGAGTCATGTATCCACAAGAACGAGAGTATCAAGAGAGTCATGTATCCACAAGAACGAGAGTATCATGAGAGTCATGTATCCACAAGAAAGATAGTATCATGAGAGTCATGTATCCACAAGAACGAGAGTATCAAGAGATTCATGTATCCACAAGAACGAGAGTATCAAGAGAGTCATGTATCCACAAGAACGAGAGTATCAAGAGAGTCATGTATCCACAAGAACGAGAGTATCAAGAGATTCATGTATCCACAAGCACGAGAGTATCAAGAGAGTCATGTATCCACAAGAACGAGAGTATCAAGAGATTCATGTATCCACAAGCACGAGAGTATCAAGAGAGTCATGTATCCACAAGAACGAGAGTATCAAGAGATTCATGTATCCACAAGCACGAGAGTATCAAGAGAGTCATGTATCCACAAGAACGAGAGTATCAAGAGATTCATGTATCCACAAGCACGAGAGTATCAAGAGAGTCATGTATCCACAAGAACGAGAGTATCAAGAGATTCATGTATCCACAAGCACGAGAGTATCAAGAGAGTCATGTACGCACAAGAACGAGAGTATCAAGAGTCATGTATCCACAAGCACGAGAGTATCAAGAGAGTCATGTACGCACAAGAACGGAGTATCAAGAGTCATGTATCCACCAGCACGAGAGTATCAAGAGAGTCATGTACCACAAGCACGAGAGTATCAAGAGTCATGTATCCACCAGCACGAGAGTATCAAGAGAGTCATGTACGCACAAGAACGAGAGTATCAAGAGTCATGTATCCACCAGCACGAGAGTATCAAGAGAGTCATGTATCCACAAGCACGATAGTATCAAGAGTCATGTATCCACCAGCACGAGAGTATCAAGAGAGTCATGTATCCACAAGCACGATAGTATCAAGAGAGTCATGTATCCACAAGCACGAGAGTATCAAGAGTCATGTATCCACAAGCACAGATATTCCTGGGAACAAGGTCCTAAAAGTTTTAACATGAGTGAACTGTGGTAATACTGCATCTATAACAGTGTCAATTATACAGAAGTACTTCACTATCCGCCACTGTCAGTCCAACTATCCGTCCCTATCCTTCACTTTCCGTTTAACAACCCATCCCTATCCGACACTTTCTGTTCAACCATCCACCCCTTTCCCTCCGATCACCCATCTCTATCCATCACTTTCCGTCCCTTTCCATCCGACCACTCGTCCTTATCCGTCACTTTGCGTCAGTCTCTCCTTAAAACTTTTCTATTTTTTTCTGGGCCAACCATTGAAAATTATAATGTAATGTCTGGCACATAATTATCTTTTACACGTTCCTAACGAAGGTGAAATCATGACGGGCCACATTCTGACAGGAGAGAAATTTTGTATTGCGAAATATTTCACAATTATTACTTTCAAAATTAACTTATCTCGCTCGCTCGCTCTCTCTCCAATTTCTTTTTAAAATTTGGCCTGCAGTGCACCACCTGGGCAGCATTGTACCACCTGGCTTGCAGTTTACCACCTGGCTTGCAGTTTACCACCTGGCTTGCAATATATCACTAGTCTCCCGACGCACACACACACACACACGGTAACAGTAAGGAAGATCAAGTCACAATACAATGGTTGGAACAACTCACAACTAACCCACACACTGAGGATGACCCAAGTCAACATTTCGACTCGTGTTGAACCATTATTAAACCACTCGACAAGCCAAAACGTCGTTTAGTTTCGTCCCCCAACCTGATGGTTAGCAGTGAAAGGTTGAAGATCTAATAACGTTACCTTCACGCCTATCACTGCACTAAAATGTCACACTATCGTGAACACAGACTGTGAGCACACAGCGTGCTGTGAGCTCGAACCACAGGGTTAAAATACGAAATATGACTTTGAATGGCAAGCGTAAAGACCGTATGAAATAATCCCTACCCCTGAGTCCCAAGCTTGGCTTGGTATTGAATGCTGTAAGCTCTTTTATAAAGGCTCCTCTATGTAGTAAGATTTTTTGTAAATGCGATTGAAAAAGAACATTGAAAAGCGTGTAGAAATGCCTTCATAGTACAGGTTATTCAAGTTTCGACGATTTTTTTCAATCGCATTTTCAAAAAAATACACTACACGGAAAAAAACATCAGCAGCGCACAACTCAAGAAGAGTTTTTAGAAATGTGAACAAAGACTCCTACATAGCAGTAATCACTGAATGTTCGAGTCTGTAGCACCAGCGTGAAGCCACCACCTAGGAGCACACTGCAGTGGAGGTACCTTCATGCCAGTGAGGAGCTCTTGGTCCGGATAATTAAATGTAGCTTCTCTTGTATCAAATCTGAGTGTCTTGCACTCCACAAGCGTTTGATGACCTTTACATGTTCAACCTCGCCCCTCCTCCATCAATGTAATAATAATGACACCAGTTAAGATTCACCATCAGACTTTTACAAGCACTGAGGAACAAACCTACGAAGGAAGACTTACAAGTAGAGAAACAAACCTACGAAGGTAGACTTTTACAAGCACTGATGAAGAAACCTACGAATGAAGATTTTTACAAGCACTGAGGAACAAGGTTATGAAAGCAGACTAAACAAACAATACTTAATATATTTACTAAAGCCAAGAAGAAGGGAAGAAAAAAAATCATCACATTCAAAATACTACAGAAAATACACAACGTCGAACAAATATATTATTTAGTAGGGAATAAGGAGGAGGGAGATGAGGGAGTGCGAGATGGAGTGAAGAGTTAATCAAGTACAGATGGAGTGAAGAGTTAGAGAGGGAGTTGATGGAGAAAAGGGTTAGGGAGGGAGTTGATGGAGTAAAGAGTTATAGAGGGTGTTGATGGAGTAAAGAATACGAGAGGGAGTTGATAGAGTGAAGGGCCAGAGAGGGAAGTAAGGTTGAGAACATAGGGAAGACAGATAGCAAGAGGCCTTTTGGATTCCACGCTGAGGTTACTAGCTGAGAAGAACTACTGACTATCTAGATTAAGGACGATCGTGTATTATGTAGGTGTTTGAGGCAAGGATAGCACAGCAGAAAGGAGTGGTTGAGGGAGAGCAACAGCTGGGTGGGTAGGCAACAGGTGCACACAATACCTCCAGCAGCGCCGTTGAATAATCGACCCACTACCTCTCCTCTCCTATTCTATTCTCTCTTCCCCTTCTCTACTTTGTATCTTCTCGTCCTCCTTCCTTCCTTTGTCTTCTCTCCTATCCCTTCCCTCGTGTCGTTGTGTATAGGCGGGTATGTGTTCACACGTGTGTGAGGGTGTACATGTATATACGTGTGGTGTCTGATGAATAATTGTAATGCAGGTTAACCCTGCTTAGTGAACGAGAATTAGTGTGTTCATGTTGTTGAGGCCGCCCGTCACCAGGCTAGTCTGAGTATTCGTAGCTATATAATGACTGTGAAATAAGACACATGCGATGTTAATATATTTTATTGAGGAAACGTTTCGCACCACGAATTTCTTCATTCCTCAAAAGACTAAAGAAGCCGTTCGTGGCGAAACGTTTCCTCAAATATCCCGACATTGCAAGTGTCATATTTCACAACTATTGACATTTATACCAACCTTAACCATATAATGACTCTGCACTGTTACATACTAATGTACAGAATGTATGTACATATATTATCCCATAGAGATTTTTCTCCCACTCTCCCCTATCTCTTTAGTGTCCCATGGATAAATTCTGTTGCCCCGCTCTGGGATAAAGAAGATACATCTTCATAAAAATCTCATTTCTCCCGTATATGTGAGAGGCTCTCCTGAGAGATGGTAATACCCAAGTAAGAGGAACTGCACCTCTGCTGGGACGAAACCTCTCGACCTGCAGTAGCTGATGAACCTTTAATGGAATACTTGACGATATCCCCATTGTCCTGCTGAAGTCTCCCAGCTCAGGCTGACACTACTGAAGTCTCCCAGCTCAGGCTGACACTACTGAAGTCTCCCAACTCAGGCTGACACTACTGAAGTCTTCCAGGCTGGGAGACTTCAGTAGTGTCAGGAGTAGTGTAAGCCTGTCACATTATCATCCTAGTCTTCCATTCTCCTTTCTACGTTCAACCAACAACAGCTTTTCATCCTTCTCCTCCCCCCTTCTTCCTCTTCACTCTTCTTTTACTTCTCATCCTACAACTCCCACTCATCCTTCTCTTCCCTCGGCCTCTTCACTCTACATTTACCCCTTTTTATTCTCCGCTTACCCGCTCCTCTCCCTCCTATTTCACGTCTCTGCTCCTGGTTTGTGTTCTCTATTCTAAGTTGTTACATTTTAATTACCATATTTATTGTTATCGTCATATCTATTCATGTTTTCATTTACTGATAACTTTATTGCTATAATTAGTACTCACAGTTGTAGTAATGTGTATGAATAACATTATCTTTAATATCTCTCTCTCTCTTTCTGTCATTCCCTTTGTTCTGAGCATTGCTTACAAGTAAGCACAATGGGTCTTTTGTGGTGTGCAGTCAGTACCTGACTTCGATTTCCAGGTAAAGTTATCGACCCGGCGGATATTTCACCAGCGTCAGAGGTAGTCTCATTAAACTTTTCGCCTTCACCTGGCTGACTACAGCTGTGATCGATGTGTCGTCAGCACTGGGGCTTCCTGACGCCTGACAGATCAAGGCAATGACATGACCAACACTCCTTGACACCAGGCACTCTTATTTTTTTTTACGCTCTTTGAGATAAGCTCCTCTGAGAGAGATATTAATTCCCAAGTAATAATAACGTCCCGTTCTGCTGGAACGAAACCTTCTACGCTCTCACAGGTAATGAACCTTTAATGTAATACTTGACGATATCTTCAATGACCTACTGAAATCTCCCTGCTGAGGATAATAGATTTCAACGCTATGTACGAGCTGCATCTTGTGTGATGGAGGTGTATAACAAGTAAACATAGCTATCTTTTGTTCCCATTATGTAGCTACTATAATACAGAATAGTTGTATAGTGGGAAGAAATTTCTCTCTCTCTCTTTCTCTTTCTTCCTCTCTTTCAGTTCCCTGTTATACTATTAAAGTAAATCTCTACAGCCACTGAGTAAGGAGAGAAGGGAAGGTAATACTTCCTACCAGGGTATAGCTTGACCCCTTTCACATGCCTAAAGCAATTTAGCAAACTCTATGGAAAGCTAACACTCTGAAAGGGAGACGCACTCGCTTCTCTTAATGGCAAGATAAAGGGTATACACACACATATACATTTATAAGAAACAATAGACGGGCGTACACACACACTATTTTGATGGAGTAATGCTGCAAAGCCGTTTATAACATATTTTAGGCCAGAAATGAAATATGCAGCTGGTGTGGTGTCCACACAAAAAAAACATGTAGATCAGAAAGAAAAGGTTCAAAAGAGCTACAAAATAAATCGCAGTTGAAAGTGGAAGGGTGAAAACACTAAAGGTGCGGCCAGCAGTAACAGCCTCGTTGATCAGGCCTGGCCATGGACCGGGCAGAGGGGGCATTGACCCCCGGAATGCCCTCCAGGTAGACTCAAGGTAGACTCCAGGTAGGTAGACTCTGGAGGTCAGGAGGAAAATATATATGATAACATAGAGGGACATTAAAAGAACAGATGAAGATTTTATAGCACTATCAAAAGGGAAGAGACCACAGTTATAAATTAGGATAAATGGAGACGAAAGGATGCTGGGAAAATTTTCAAGCCGTGTTATTTGATGCCCAAGACTCTCCCTCTGGTGTCGTTGATAAAATAGTGAGGGAAATGAAGCCGGGGGGAGACCTGGCTAATGTACGGATCACTTACCTGAGAGATGCATGGTACTTCCGTGTGGTAGTGTTACTAGCAACACCTACAGCGCTCCAAGTGTTACTAGCAACACCTACAGCGCTCCAAGTGTGGTAGTGTTACTAGCAACATGTACTGCACTCTCTCCAGGATGATAGTGTTAGATTTTAATTCTCGCTAACCTGACACTGCTAGTTTGTAATTTTCTTTAAGCTGGTTTCCCACCTGCTGTGTTATACAAGTACGAATGGTTCACAAATATTCAGGCAAATTGGGGAAATATATCTTTCCGTCTCACGTTGTGGTAGTCACTACAGATCCACGAATGAGCTCACCCGTCAATACCATTCCTGTTCAAATAGTCGTACTCGTACTCACTCTCATTCTCTCTCTCTCTCTCTCTCTCTCTCTCTGTACTCACCTGTCTGTGGCAGTATGGATCGAGTCTTAGCTCCTGGTGTGTGTGAGAAGAGAGAGAGAGAGAGAGAGAGAGAGAGAGAGAGAGAGAGAGAGAGAGAGAGAGAGAGAGAGAGAGAGAGAGAGAGAGAGAGAGAGAGAGAGAGAGAGAGAGAGAGAGAGAGAGAGAGAGAGAGAGAGAGAGAGAGAGAGAGAGAGAGAGAGAGAGAGCGAGAGAGAGAGCGAGCGCAAGTTACCCATGCTAAAGTCACGCCAGTAATACCTACAAACAGTCACGCAAGAATATCAACCCAGCCAGCCCATATAATTGGCTAAATTTAATCCTTTACTGAAACTATTAATAAAAAAATGGATATTCCTATTCTTGGTAAAAATAGTGATGGCCAAATTTCTGATGCCAATATTAATTTACTCCATAAATGGGCCGCCACCGTCAGCGGAGGATATACAAAAAAGAAATTAATTTCAACTACAGAGTGAAAGAAAATTTTTGTGGAGTTTTCATCATGGGGTGAAATTTTTCCCATAAGATTTAATTATTAATTTTGAAAAAACAGATACGTGAGCAAACACTTAAGGCATTTATTAGGAATAGTTTTAGTTCCTGGGACCTTGTTTACTCTTGTTATACATGAGATTAAAAAAACACAGTTGATATAATCAAGGTACATGTGAGAAAAATGAGATCAGGTCAGGGCAGGTTGAAGTGATAGTCAAGGTGAAGGAAGTCGGAAGGTCACCTGACGGTTGTGTCAGGATGTAACCTGGACGAAGGGTGGTCAAGAATCATGTGCGCCAAGATATTGTAGATGTTTTAACTTCCTGCTTTATAACGTGTGTAACTGTGATCAAAGATGCTTCCAGGCACTACCTCTTCCTAAGCTCAGGTTCGGCGATGACAAACTGGGCTTTGCTTCAGTTCATCACCTGACCCCTCGGTGTTTCTGTGAGTCACTGAAGCATTGTTTTGGTCATCTCTGCTGCATAAATATTCATGTTCATTTAATATGATAAGTGCTTACCAATTTTTCCCATGTACTTCTTATCGCACTGTCAGCAAGGTATGGTAGAGATTCCGGTTTTAGAAACTGGGAAAGAAATTAAGGGTCGCTTTCCATTGAGGCCTTTTATGAATGTGTTGACTACAGTAGCCACATTGATGTTATTTCTGGAAAGAGCACGGAGTGTTGGTGGCTCCATTGCCACATGCGTTCAGGAGTAGCAACATTCATGATGGACTGTGCCCTGAGACAATAGTCCTTGATGAAACTGAAGAGGAAAGTGGAGATGTGTGATGGTTCATGTAACAGGGTTGAACTCTTTCTCAAGAAATTCAAGACTGGAAATATGAAGGTCTCTCTGAAAAAAGCCGACTCCTACCCCTCTTTGTAAGTCATCATTGTTAGAGGAGTTCGTGAACGCTTTGAAGGAAAGAATGAGAGTCTGTTGTCCCGCAGAAAAGGACGTAAAGAGAGGGGAGTTTACCCTCCTATTTAAGGCTCAAAGTGAACGTGATGATGGGGTCAATTATGCTGATTCTGCTCCAGGGATTATGGTTATCGAGGCATCTTGAATAGATTACTAAATTCACAAGGTGAATGCTGGAGCGGAACCTCTTCTCTATAAAGTTGTTGGTTAGTCCTGCACTCAGGAAAGCTGCACAGTGCCATGCTAAGATTCTAGCAGCCC
The DNA here is from genome assembly GCA_009830355.1 of Cherax destructor. Taxonomy (NCBI): domain Eukaryota; kingdom Metazoa; phylum Arthropoda; class Malacostraca; order Decapoda; family Parastacidae; genus Cherax; species Cherax destructor. Next base: position 86,302 of record WNWK01003708.1, read on the forward strand.
ACATCATGACAGGGCCGTCAGATGATAACATTTCCGCACTGCTAAACTTGACACTCGCTTCACTTTGACCTGACCTCTCTCCTCACACGTACCTTGACTATATAAACTGTTTCTTGAACCCAATGTATACTGGCAGTGGATAAGGTTCCAGGAATGAAATATTTATTAATAAATGGCTTAAGTGTTTGCCCATGTGTGTTTTTCTCTTTACTTGATGGTATCACATACCAGCTTTATACCATGTACTTATTTACTTGTTTATATTAAGTGTTAAATCCGTGTGAGCCATTCAGATGGACAGGTGGAGGCTCGAGCCTCCGTCGCCAGATATATTACACAAGTGCACTCACCTTTCTTGCCCGTAATTAATGTACGTTACAGGACTTAATGTATTTCTCCTGTAGCTATTACAGTGCAAACGCTTTGGCGTTTATTTAACCTGTAACAAAATGTTAAACTAAAAAATAAATAATTTCTTTCTCGTGAAAAACTAGTGAACCGATAATGAAAACAAATATGTTCATTGTAAAGGGAGAAATGATGAATAATTTCCTTGTTATAAATAATTACTCTCATTTAATATTTAATTTTAAAATAAGTATGCTAAATAATTCCCTAGTTTAACCAATTACTCTCATATAACTAATAATTCAAGTAGTAGTAATCCTGTAGGGAAGTATTTTTAGAATGAGAAAACCTGGAAGAGTCGCTGGTGTGGGAGGGGAGGGGAAAGCCGTAGGAGTGATGGGGAAGAGGGCTTGATGGGTATGAGAGGATGAGGGGTAGGGGGATGGCTGAGGGGAAGAGAGGTGGGGGAGAAGGGAAAGAGTGGTATTAGGGATGGGTGAGAGTGAGGGCAACAGGAAGGGAGTAGTTAGTGATTATGGGACAAGGGAAAGAGTGGAGAGAGGAAGTAAATTCAAGACAAACCCAATATTGAATATAAACATTTGCGGGGTGTCAGCTGCCTGGGATGAGTGAGTGACGGCCAGAGAGTGTGCACTCACAGATTTGCAATCACCTGTTTGTGTTTGCGGGATTCAAGTCTTGGCTCATGCCCAAGGTATTGCTGCTTTCTGGCTTCTTGAACCCTATCATTCTTAATGTTAGAGCTGTGTATGGAGTTCACCTCCATCACTTCTATATCCGGTTCACTTCCCTGCAGCTTTTGTGTTATTTTAGCTTCCATCTGTCTCTATTCCTGGTCCTCATATTTCAAACAATCGTAGGTATGTCTCCCCTTGTCCATCTTTTCTATAGAGTCTACAAGTTCAATTCCTTTAGTCTCCCTTCACTGATTATTCTCTTAGCTCTGAGCAGTTCTGAACGTGATTCGTCAAGATGGTATTAAACGCAAGTGCTCCATATTCTAAAGATAGATATCTGAGTACAGTGTTAGAGAGCAGGATTAGTACATGTTACGTCTTGGGTTTGAACACCTCCAATTGCATTCCTTGCTGTTCTAAGATGTGCCTAACTTGTAAAAAGTGTCGGATGCTTCCTGACAATAATATTCCTGTTATATAGTCACTGAAATACCAGGTATTTATATTTGCATCTGAAAACTCAACTCGTTCCTTATCATGAATGTCACTCCTCCCCTTCTCTCCCTTTCTTTTCTCAGTATGTGGTAACCCTCTGGAAAAACTGCATATATCACATTTATTACTATGTATTGGAGGCGCTCTGCTTGTTTCAGAGGGAAGGTTGAGGAGGAAGGATGGGGGGGGTCAAGTAAAGTCACAAGTCACGTTCAGGTAGTGGGAATACATAGTAAACTAAACTTATCTTCTGGTGTATACTATACAGTGGTCCCTCGGTTTTCGTGCATCTCCAAACTCGAACATTTATGTAAGTGTATTTTCGTAAGTGCTGTTGCAAGTGTATTTTTTTGGGGTCTGAAATAGACTAACCTACGTGACATTATTTCTTAAGGAAGTAAATTCGTTCGGTAATGGCACTTGAGCAGCATTCTGGAACGAATTTTCGGCGAAAACCGAGGGACCACTGTATTGCTCATCTTTGATTGCTCTCTTGACTGTGCTATAAGTTGTTATCTAGCACGGCCAGGTACTGCAGGCCCACTGAAGTACTTGTGATAATACTTAAACTGGCATAGCAACGAGGAATGATTAACGAGTGTGAAGACGGGAATGTCAAACGAAAGTGGAGTTGTGGTACGACTGGTTAACGAATCCAGCATTAACAGTAATGAAACCACAATGTATAAAAATTTTGGCATGTGGTTGAGCGGGAATAAAATTAAATAATGCTAACCTGTAATGAACAATTGAATTTCCACTTCACCGAATTACTGTAATAAGAAATAATGAAATTAACTCTAGCTAAAGTATTTTCCCTCTGGCAATAATAAAATTAACAAAAGGGTGGAAATTGTTAGGGATTATGGGACAATATGACATAACTTTCCAATGTAACCCCCCAAAAATCTCCATTTAAATGCCTGCCGAGGGAACAGTGCATTTATTTACTTGTTTGTTGCTTTTATTTTGGATAGGAAAGACACACGCACGCACGCACGCACACACACACACACACACACACATACACACACACACACACGTACACACACAAGAGGACAGGAGGGTTAGGGGAGACATGATAACGACATATAAAATACTGCGAGGAATAGATAAGGTGGACAGAGACAAGATGTTCCAGAGATGGGACACAGAAACAAGGGGTCACAATTGGAAGTTGAAGACTCCTATGAGTCAAAGGGATGTTAGGAAGTATTTCTTCAGTCATAGAGTTGTCAGGAAGTGGAATAGTCTAGAAAGTGACGTAGTGGAGGCAGGAACCATACATAGTTTTAAGACGAGGTTTGATAAAGCTCATGGAGCAGGGAGAGAGAGGACCTAGTAGCAATCAGTGAAGAGGCGGGGCCAGGAGCTATGACTCGACCCTTGCAACCACAAATAGGTGAGTACACACACACACACACACACAGCTGAAAAGTGGAAAAACACATAGGAATTCATATTTAAAAGTAGAAGAGACAAGTGGTAAGAAGAACGCGTCCGCAGTTTATTCAAATGTACAGAGACGCAAAAACTAGAAGCGGAAAAGCATACAAAAAATATAGAAAGCGAAAACTCCGTGAGCCTGGAGGTCATTTATTTTTCATCTTCGAAAACTTGTGTGATTTTTACGCAAGAACCATGAATCTGCGAACCTATTAAAATAACGTGGCACTCATTGTCCAAGGCCCTGTACTTGTTAAGCTTGTCTGCTTCACTATGATCGACGGCACCTCCTGCAGGCTTACACTAGAGGGAATGTACCTGTCAGCCAAAGTAAATACTCACGTAGAGTCCCACAGCAGCTGTCACTCGGCCGTCCAGCCATGTAATATCACCCCACCGGAGCGGAAGCAACATCTTTAGTGAAGACTGAGACACTTGTGCAACATGTGCGAATCTTTATTGAGGAAACGTTTCGCCAGCTAGTGGCTTCTTCAGTCAATACAGAGAAGAAAGATGAGGAGGAGAATAAAGTAATCAGTCCCTTGTGGCCAGCGACCACCTTGCCGTAAATATACTTGTGCTCAGTGTAAACAAGGGGCGGCGAGAAGAAGCACTGCAGTTGTGTGTCGAGACGTGTGCTTCTCCAAGTAATTATTGTATTCTTCCTCCTCCAGGAGGAGGAATACGGACGTGAGGCGGCCGGTGACCATCAGTCCAAAAATAAAAAAAAGTCCAAATATGATAAAATTTGACTCGTACACCTGTTGTCACAACCACCCGACCAGTATACCTGTTGTCACGACCACCCGACCAGTACACCTGTTGTCACAACCACCCGACCAGTACACCTGTTGTCACAACCACCCGACCAGTACACCTGTTGTCACGACCACCCGACCAGTACACCTGTTGTCACGACCACCCGACCAGTACACCTGTTACGACCACCCGACCAGTACACCTGTTGTCACGACCACCCGACCAGTACACCTGTCAGTATGACCACAGTGAAACAAGTGAACACAGCACATAGTAAACACGGCCACTGGTAAACAAGCAAGCATGGAAACTGGGAAACAAACACAGCCACTGGTAAAAACACTAGCATGATCACTGGTAAAGAAGCATGGAAACTGGGAAACAAACACGGCGGCCACTACGAAACAAACAAGCACGGCCACTGGGAAACAAAGAAACAAGCACGGTCACTGGGAAACAAACAAGCACGGGCAGTGCGAAACAAAAACAATCACGGGCAGTGGGAAACAAAAACAAGCACGGCCACTGAGAAACAAACATGGCCACAGGGAAACAAACACAGCCACTGGGAAACAAACACGGCCACAGGGAAACAAACAAGCACGGCCACTGAGAAACAAACATGGCCACAGGGAAACAAACACAGCCCCTGGGAAACAAACACGGCCACAGGGAAACAAGCAAACACAGTTACTGGGAAACAAGCAAACACGGTTACTGGGAAACAAGCAAACACGGTTACTGGGAAACAAGCAAACAAGGTTACTGGGAAACAAGCAAACACGGTTACTGGGAAACAAGCAAACACGGTTACTGGGAAACAAGCAAACACGGTTACTGGGAAACAAGCAAACACGGTTACTGGGAAACAAGCAAACACGGTTACTGAGAAACAAGCAAACACGGTTACTGGGAAACAAGCAAACAAGGTTACTGGGAAACAAGCAAACAAGGTTACTGGGAAACAAGCAAACACGGCTACTGGGAAACAAGCAAACAAGGTTACTGGGAAACAAGCAAACACGGTTACTGGGAAACAAGCAAACAAGGTTACTGGGAAACAATCAAACAAGGTTACTGGGAAACAAACAAACAAGGTTACTGGGAAACAAGCAAACACGGTTACTGGGAAACAAACAAGGTTACTGGGAAACAAGCAAACAAGGTTACTGGGAAACAAGCAAACACGGTTACTGGGAAACAAGCAAACAAGGTTACTTGGAAACAAGCAAACAAGGTTACTGGGAAACAAGCAAACAAGGTTACTGGGAAACAAGCAAACACGGTTACTGGGAAACAAGCAAACACGGTTACTGGGAAACAAGGAAACAAGGTTACTGGGAAACAAGCAAACAAGGTTACTGGGAAACAAGCAAGCAAGGTTACTGGGAAACAAGCAAACACGGTTACTGGGAAACAAGCAAACACGGTTACTGGGAAACAAGCAAACAAGGTTACTGGGAAACAAGCAAACAAGGTTACTGGGAAACAAGCAAACACGGTTACTGGGAAACAAGCAAACACGGTTACTGGGAAACAAGCAAACACGGTTACTGGGAAACAAGCAAACACGTTTACTGGGAAACAAGCAAACACGGTTACTGGGAAACAAGCACACACGGTTACTGGGAAACAAGCAAACAAGGTTACTGGGAAACAAGCAAACAAGGTTACTGGGAAACAAGCAAACACGGTTACTGGGAAACAAGCAAACAAGGTTACTGGGAAACAAGCAAACAAGGTTACTGGGAAACAAGCAAACAAGGTTACTGGGAAACAAGCAAACACGGTTACTGGGAAACAAGCAAACACGGTTACTGGGAAACAAGCAAACACGGCTACTGGGAAACAAGCAAACAAGGTTACTGGGAAACAAGCAAACACGGTTACTGGGAAACAAGCAAACAAGGTTACTGGGAAACAAGCAAACACGGTTACTGGGGAACAAGCAAACACGGTTACTGGGAAACAAGCAAACAAGGTTACTGGGAAACAAGCAAACAAGGTTACTGGGAAACAAGCAAACACGTTTACTGGGAAACAAGCAAACACGGTTACTGGGAAACAAGCAAACACGGTTACTGGGAAACAATCAAACACGGTTACTGGGAAACAAGCAAACACAGTTACTGGGAAACAAGCCAACACGGTTACTGGTAAACAAGCAAACACGGTTACTGGGAAACAAGCAAACAAGGTTACTGGGAAACAAGCAAACACGGTTACTGGGGAACAAGCAAACACGGTTACTGGGAAACAAGCAAACACGGTTACTGGGGAACAAGCAAACAAGTTTACTGGGAAACAAGCAAACACGGTTACTGGGAAACAAGCAAACACGGTTACTGGGAAACAAGCAAACACGGTTACTGGGAAACAAGCAAACACAGTTACTGGGAAACAAGCAAACACGGTTACTGGGAAACAAGCAAACACGGTTACTGGGAAACAAGCAAACAAGGTTACTTTGAAACAAGCAAACACGGTTACTGGGGAACAAGCTAACACGGTTACTGGGAAACAAGCAAACACGGTTACTGGGAAACAAGCAAACACGGTTACTGGGAAACAAGCAAACACGGTTACTGGGAAACAAGCAAACAAGGTTACTGGGAAACAAGCAAAGACGGTTACTGGGAAACAAGCAAACAAGGTTACTGGGAAACAAGCAAACAAGGTTACTGGGAAACAAACAAACACGGTAACTGGGAAACAAGCAAACAAGGTTACTGGTAAACAAGCAAACACGGTTACTGGGAAACAAGCAAACAAGGTTACTGGGAAACAAGCAAAGACGGTTACTGGGAAACAAGCAAACGAAGGTTACTGGGAAACAAGCAAACACGGTTACTGGGAAACAAGCAAACAAGGTTACTGGGAAACAAGCAAACAAGGTTACTTGGAAACAAGCAAACAAGGTTACTGGGAAACAAGCAAACAAGGTTACTGGGAAACAAGCAAACACGGTTACTGGGAAACAAGCAAACACGGTTACTGGGAAACAAGCAAACAAGGTTACTGGGAAACAAGCAAACAAGGTTACTGGGAAACAAGCAAACACGGTTACTGGGAAACAAGCAAACACGGTTACTGGGAAACAAGGAAACACGGTTACTGGGAAACAAGCAAACAAGGTTACTGGGAAAAAGCAAAACGGTTACTGGAAACAAGCAAACAAGGTTACTGGAAACAAGCAAACACGGTTACTGGAAACAAGCAAACAAGATTACTGGGAAATAAGCAAACAAGGTTACTGGGAAACAAGCAAACACGGTTACTGGGAAACAAGCAAACAAGTTTACTGGGAAACAAGCAAACACGGTTACTGGGAAACAAGTCAACACAATTACTGGGAAACAAGCAAACACGGTTACTAGGAAACAAGCAAACACGGTTACTGGGAAACAAGCAAACACGGTTACTGGGAAACAAGCAAACACGGTTACTGGGAAACAAGCAAACAAGGTTACTGGGAAACAAGCAAACACGGTTACTGGGAAACAAGCAAACAGGGTTACTGGGAAACAAGGAAACAAGGTTACTGGGAAACAAGCAAACACGGTTACTGGGAAACAAGCAAACACGGTTACTGGAAACAAGCAAACACGGTTACTGGGAAACAAGCAAACACGGTTACTGGGAAACAAGCAAACAAGGTTACTGGAAACAAGCAAACACGGTTACTGGGAAACAAGCAAACACGGTTACTGGAAACAAGCAAACAAGGTTACTGGAAACAAGCAAACACGGTTACTGGGAAAAAGCAAACACGGTTACTGGGAAACAAGCAAACACGGTTACTGGGAAACAAGCAAACACGGTTACTGGGAAACAAGCAAACAAGGTTACTGGGAAACAAGCAAACACGGTTACTGGGAAACAAGCAAACAGGTTACTGGGAAACAAGCAAACAAGGTTACTGGAAACAAGCAAACAAGGTTACTGGAAACAAGCAAACAAGGTTACTGGGAAACAAGCAAACACGGTTACTGGAAACAAGCAAACACGGTTACTGGAAACAAGCAAACAAGGTTACTGGGAAACAAGCAAACAAGGTTACTGGAAACAAGCAAACACGGTTACTGGAAACAAGAAACACGGTTACTGGGAAACAAGCAAACACGGTTACTGGGAAACAAGCAAACAAGGTTACTGGGAAAAAGCAAACACGGTTACTGGAAACAAGCAAACAAGGTTACTGGGAAACAAGCAAACACAGGTTACTGGGAAACAAGCAAACAAGGTTACTGGGAAACAAGCAAACAAGGTTACTGGGACAAGCAAACACGTTCAAACAAGAAACAAGTTTACTGGGAAACAAGCAAACACGTTACTGGGAAACAAGCAAACACGGTTACTGGGAAACAAGCAAACACGGTTACTGGGAAACAAGCAAACAAGGTTACTGGGAAACAAGCAAACACGGTTACTGGGAAACAAGCAAACACGGTTACTGGGAAACAAGCAAACACGGTTACTGGGAAACAAGCAAACACGGTTACTGGGAAACAAGCAAACAAGGTTACTGGGAAACAAGCAAACACGGTTACTGGGAAACAAGCAAACACGGTTACTGGGAAACAAGCAAACACGGTTACTGGGAAACAAGCAAACACGGTTACTGGATAACAAGCAAACAAGGTTACTGGGAAACAAGCAAACAAGGTTACTGGGAAACAAGCAAACAAGGTTACTGGGAAACAAGCAAACACGGTTACTGGGAAACAAGCAAACACGGTTACTGGGAAACAAGCAAACACGGTTACTGGGAAACAAGCAAACAAGGTTACTGGGAAACAAGCAAACAAGGTTACTGGGAAACAAGCAAACAAGGTTACTGGGAAACAAGCAAACAAGGTTACTGGGAAACAAGCAAACAAGGTTACTGGGAAACAAGCAAACAAGGTTACTGGGAAACAAGCAAACAAGGTTACTGGGAAACAAGTAAACAAGGTTACTGGGAAACAAGCAAACAAGGTTACTTGGAAACAAGTAAACAAGGTTACTGGGAAACAAGCAAACACGGTTACTGGGAAACAAGTAAACAAGGTTACTGGGAAACAAGCAAACAAGGTTACTGGGAAACAAGTAAACAAGGTTACTGGGAAACAAGCAAACACGGTTACTGGGAAACAAGCAAACACGGTTACTGGGAAACAAGCAGCAACATCAGAAATTCAGCAAAAAATAAAAAACTGACTTGCAGTGACAGTCGAAAATAAATTCGTCACCTGAGACGTCTTACTCCTCGTTTGATGACGAAATTCTGTGCATTTTGAATACAAATTACGCCAATTTTGTAGTCAAATAGGTTCAAATCCTCGCATTAATGGCGACTACGTGTAACTTAATGCGCGACCGACTTCAATTTCTTCCTAAAGCGTTTGTGCAATCTTTCAAGTGAATTCTATGTACAAAGTGTGCACCATGCAGGGAGTGTGCACCGTGCAGGGAGTGTGCACCGTACACAGCAAGTGTGCACCGTGCAGGGAGTGTGCACCGTACACTGCAAGTGTGCACCGTGCAGGGAATGTGCACCGTACACTGCAAGTGTGCACCGTGCACAACATACTCGTCAACTGTTACGCTCGAGAGGCGTAAATGTTAAATACTATACGCAACAAATAACATTTTTCAAATACTGTGTCAAGTGAATCGGTGCGTGATGTCACAGACCGGTAGATGATGTCACAGATTGGTAGATGATGCCACAGATTAGTAGATGCCGCTGACTGGTAGATGTCACACTGGTAAATGATGTCACAGACTGGTAGACGATGCCACAGACTGGTATATGATGTCAGACCAGTACAATTTTCTACAAAATTATATTTTAAAAAATCAAGCAAAATCTCCTTTAATGAAATATCGACTATCGAGTCTTGGGACAGAGGTAAGATCTCACACCAGGTACAATAGGTGGCCAGGAATCACTTGGTTCACCTGGAGAGAAGAACGTGCTGAGGGGAGTCTCACTCACCTGGGGAAGAGATTTTGAGGGGAGTCTCTCACTCACCTGAGGAAGAGATGTTGAGGGGTTTCTCTCACTCACCTGGTTCATCTGGAGAGAGGAAGATGCTGAGGAGCGTCTCTCACCTGGCAACAGAAAAATTATGAGTCAAACACACACACATACACACACACACACACGCACACACAGCAAATAATGCAACATCCATAAAAAAAGAGAGAAAAGAGAATTAGATTAAGTCAAGTGGTGGAAAGTTAAGAGACAAGAAACTCCAACATGCAAAAAAACGGACACATACACGTGCGTGATCTCCCTAAAGCCACTTCTCTTCTGACAACTAAAACCACTTCTCTTCTGACAACTAGGAGAGTATGACCCATACGGGTTTAATGCCCTGATGGTTCACTACCATCATGGTGCTACCTCTGGTCTACCACATGGTCTACTACCATCATGGTGCTACCTCTGGTCTACCACATGGTCTACTACCATCATGGTGCTACCACTGGTCTACCACATGGTCCACTACCATCATGGTGCTACCACTGGTCTACCACATGGTCCACTACCATCATGGTGCTACCTCTGGTCTACCACATGGTCCACTACCATCATGGTGCTACCACTGGTCTACCACATGGTCCACTACCATCATGGTGCTACCTCTGGTCTACCCCATGGTCCACTACCATCATGGTGCTACCTCTGGTCTACCCCATGGTCCACTACCATCATGGTGCTATCTTTATAATGGACGAGATTAAACTTACTGTAAAAATGAAAAGTAATTTCCAATGTTGTTTCCTCGTTGGCAGAATTATTTTTCAGGACACTGCAGCGTGCAGGTAAATGGGAAAGTAATTATCCGAGCATCAATTATCTCTGTAATGACATCTAACAGGTAGGCTACTCAAAGGGTAATCAATTTTTACAAGTGCAACGCACCTGTCGTTGGGGAATTATTCGGAGAAATTCTTAAGCAACAACAAAAATTTTTGTTCACAACACCGGTAGTGTCCCATCAAGGCAGAATTCTCTTATTCCTTGTTGCTGCTTCAAGTGCGTCCACAACGAGGTTATTAGTACCATTCTTATATTTCAGGATGCCACTTGAGCATATACCAGGGTTACCACTCGCACTTGTGTAGCTGGGGACCCGGCTCTCAGCTGTCTATAACCATCGCCACTTATGGAGAGAATAACAAAAGCGATAAGAAACCCGGACCGTGCAACCAGGAGGATAGCGTTCCACAATACTAGGTTCCTACAAAAAATTCCTACATCCCGCTGCGGCGAAGGAAGTTAAACAGAAAGTTCGTGGGAAAGTTATCCGTGAAGATCCTCCTACATCACTGGACGCCCTTGGACCTCGTGTATGTCCTCATGCCTCTGCGAAAACCTTTATACTTTGAGCAGTGGAGGAGCAAGTGCACTGACGCGACCGCTGTGTCGCAAACCCTGTAGAAAGGCTTCTCCGTGTCGTCAGTATGAGTACAGCCCATCTGTAATCTGCTCAGCACCACAGAGTCCTGTAATGCGGAGGACATTAAATCGTTATCAGTGACAGTGACAATTTAATGTCCCGCAAAGGAGAAATAATTGCGTATTAGGATGCTAGCTAATCCCGCTGAACAGTGCCCCACATCAACGACCGCGTTTCCAATACAGTGTATGTCGTTACTGCCTCCTTCGCCCTTGTTCTTTACTGCTGATACCCACACGACCAGGGACCCACTCCAAAACAACCCGGTGGTTATCTATGGCCCAAAGACGTCTCCGTATGGGCAGGATGAGATAATGGTCAATTCGGGCCCACTAGACTCTGTGACACCCCCATGGTGTGGGGACCCGCAGAAGAAAATACATTCACCATCATTCATGCAACAGCTTTCTTGGCAGAAGATATCACGGTTCAAATGACTTTCAGAACTGCAACATTCCCACCCGTCCTTCAGAGTGCAGACACTGGACTTCCCACCTCCAGAACTGCAACTTCTCCATCCCTACTTCCTTAAAACTGCTTATTTGAGTTGTCTCGCTCAAGTGAGATGTTGAGAGCGAGACAATACACTGAAGGTATGCTACCATAGTTGACACGCACTATAGAAGAATGTTGAGAGGAAGTAATAATAAGTAAGAGGAAGTTAAAAAAACTACACATCCCACTTCTCCTCCCTCTACCACGCCCTCGCCCCTCCCTCCTCCACCACGCCCCTCCCTCCTCTACAACGCCCCTCCCTCCTCTACAACGCCCTCTCCCCTCCAGAATCACTAACTGCTAGAAAGATCAAGGTTGATTGATTTTCAAGACAGAAAGAAAGGTATGGCTAGGAGGTAAACATAGCTGAAGCGAGTATGAGACTGAGAAAAAAGACATGGAACAGAAGCAGATATTTTGTCTTTAAGACATAACTAAGGAGACACAACTGAGAATGATACAAAATAAACCTCTAAAGTTAAAAAGAACTTCAGAGTACCAGTTTTTCTTCGGGTTGTATAAAGCTTTCAATTTTAATTCTCTAAAAGCTATAGCACAAAAATTAAACTCGTTACAAAATGTTCACCAAAAAACATGTTTACTCAATACAATCCATCTCAAAAATACGATAATGTTTGCTTTTCTTGAATTATATACAAAATTCTATACGGCCACATAAGACAATACACGAAGGTATATACAGTACACCGAGAGGTGTATACACTGACAGTTTAACTGAATCCCTACTTTAGGGATTAAAGTGAACAGGTGACATGCAGCATTAATGGTCCTTGTGCACTCGATAGGTTCTAAACCCAATAAACCAGGGTAATAATATTTCCTGATTCTTTAACTTAATACCCGAGTCGTCGCACCAGCCAAGTTGTAACACTTTAATAAAACTGACTGAAGTACTCGAAGCCATAGTGCTGCTGGGGAGTGAAGCGGATAGCACCACCACTGAAGCTTCTCTCACCGGAGTCTACCATCAGAGAGCTATTTTACCAAGTGCAACGGTGCCTCATGCTGAGCACAATATTTAATCCTACACGTCATGTTCCTGTTCCATTTCCTTCCCCTCCTCTTCCCCCTCATCTTCATCCTCCCAAATTCAATCTTCACTCTGCTTGAATTACCCAGGCGAGAAAATTTATTATGTTTCAGTGAAGAGACCGTGAGGGAGGAGTCTGCATGCAACACCTCTAGTGTTGCATGCGTCAGAGTCCGCATGTATTGTCCTATACGTGAAGTATACATATCTATACATGCTGTAGAGTGCTCCTGTGAAGGCTGTGTATCTAGATTATAAAATAATTCATATAAATTTAAAATCACAAAAAATTATAAATGTGAATTGTGTATGAAGAGTGTGTACGTTAAGACAGTGTAGCATACAAGTTGAACAATGTTTCTCTTTTGTTTTGTTCCATTGCTTCTTCCTCTTGCCGCTTCTTCGTGCTGCTGCTGCTGCTTCTTCCTTCTAGTTCTTGTTGCTCTATCTTATTTCATCTTACTGCTTGATGCTGGTTCTTCTTGTTGCTCTGTCTTGCTTCATCTTACTGCTTGATGCTAGTTCTTCTTGTTGCTCTGTCTTCCTTCTTTTTCTTGCTTCATCTTGCTCCTTCTTGTTTCTTGATATTATTTTCTTTTTCTTCTTCCTTATTGGTCTTTTTACTTAAGTTTTATTTCTTAATTCAACGCTGTAAGCGTCAGTATAATGTTTAAAGAACGTATAATTCAAGAAAAGACACAGACTGTAGAACGAGTTTTCATAGAGGGAACTTCGTTGCGTAGAGCGTTATCAAGTTGCTATGAAGCTCTACATGGAGCTCTGTGTGGAGCTTTATCAAGTCAATGTCAGGAGTGCGCCATCATGTGTGTCTATAGGCAAAAAAAAAGTGCACAAAGTATGTGTACACAGTCAAAATGTACACTATGTGTGCAGTCAAAATGTACACTATGTGTGCACAGTCAAAATGTACACTATGTGTGCACAGTCAAAATGTACACTATGTGTGCACAGTCAAAATGTACACTGTGTGCAGTCAAAATGTACACTGTGTGCACAATCAAAATGTACACTATGTGTGCACATTCAAAATGTACACTATGTGTGCACATTCAAAATGTACACTATGTGTGCACAGTCAAAATGTACACTATGTGTGCAGTCAAAATGTACACTATGTGTGCACAGTCAAAATTTACACTATGTGTGCACAGTCAAAATGTACACTATGTGTGCACAGTCAAAATGTACACTATGTGTGCACAATCAAAATGTACACTATGTGTGCACAGTCAAAATGTACACTATGTGTGCACAGTCAAAATGTACACTATGTGTGCACAGTCAAAATGTACACTATGTGTGCACAGTCAAAATGTACACTATGTGTGCACAATCAAAACGCACACGCAGCATGTGCGGACAGTCCACAGGTACATTAAAGCTACAAGTACAGACTCACAGAAAACCAATTAAAAGGTTGAATCAGCAAGTCGAAAGGAGTCTTGTTGCCTTTTGAAGTCAGCAAAGACAGAAAAATGCATTGAAACTTTGGACGATAGCGGGTGTGTGTGTGTGTGTGTGTGTGTGTGTGTGTGTGTGTGTGTGTGTATGTGTGAGAGGGAGAGATAGGAGACAATAACAACTTCGTAACTAACAAGTGTGAAGAACTTTCACACTGAGTCTTCTCCTATCATTCCTTCCCTCTCCTTTCCTTCCCCCCCCCCACATCATACAGGTGGCCGCTGCTTTCATATTGTCAACACCAAACTTGCTACAGCAAATTGCTCCTTTGTGGCTGGTGAGCTTGTTATTGGTGATGGAGGAGGAGGCAAGAGATGGAGCGCCTGTAGTTTATTTCATCTTTATGAACCTAGGAAGAGATAGATGACTGGATAGTTGGCTGCATAAATGGATGGATGGGCTAATACACGGATGGATGACTGAATAGCTAGCAGATTCAATGAACTCTAGATAGTTAAATAGACGGCTAACGTAATGGATATATGGCTGGATATATGGAATATTAGGTAAATTGATGTCTGGCTGACTAGCTGCTTGCTTGACTGGCCTGCTGGTTGGATGGCTGACGTGGCTGGTTGCTTGACTGGCCTGCTGGTTGGATGGCTGACGTGGCTGGTTGCCTGACTGGCCTGCTGGTTGGATGGCTGACGTGGCTGGTTGCTTGACTGGCCTGCTGGTTGGATGGCTGACGTGGCTGCATGAAACCAGAATGGGTGTTTCAAGGCTGCCTGCCCTGATAAAGGACGTTGCTCTCAATAACAAGCCTCAGTGGGAATAATGCCATTAGAATCACGCAGGTGAGGAATCTGTAACTCATGAGGTAAGAACATAAGAACATAAGAAAGAAGGAGCACTGCAGCAGGCCTACTGGCCCATGCAAGGCAGGTCCATGTCACCCCCCAACTTAGAGCAATGACCCACCTAGTCAGGTCACATCCTCTGAAGGAAGGAGCATGGCATCAGACCTAGTAGCACAAGCTATTCAGGTCCAACTCACACCCACCCACAGCCACTCATGTATTTATCTAACCTATTTTTACTTTCCTCTTATAAGGGGAGTGTTAATGCGACATAACATCATTGAATCCCTGGTGTTTGCCACACTATTTGCTCCAGCTGGCACTCAATCGAACTGGTGCTCCCACAAGGTACTAAGTGGTCCCAGATTTTTTTAATACTGCGCACACTGAGGGCGCAGACCCATTCTCTCATGTCTAGGCGACTCAGGCCTATCGCACTAAATTTGAAGGAATTAAAAATAAAACGTAGCTCTACGTTCGGTCAGCTACGCACGTGAACGTATATCTACGTGTGGACAGTTTAAGGGTTGAGCAGTCAGCATTGAAGGCCGGGCTATTCAAGAGTGGATCAAGACACTGAAGATGTTGAAAGTTAATTATAATGTACATGTGTTTTGTAGGTAGTAGGTTGGTAGTCAGCAATCACCCAGGGAGGTACTACCGTCCTCCCAAGTGAGTGTAAAACGAAAGCCTGTATTTGTTTTACATGATGGTAGGATTGCTGGTGTCTTTTTTCTCTCTCATAAATATGCAACATTTCAGGTACGTCTTGCTACTTCTACTTACACTTAGGTCATGCTACACAAACATGTACACGTTTATGTATACACACTCATCTGAGTTTTCTTTGATTTTATCTTAATAGTTCTTGTTCTTATTGCTTTTCCTTTCATATCCATTGGGAAGTGGAATAAAAATCTTTCCTCCGTAAGCCATGCGTGTTGTAAAAGTCAACTAAAATGGCGGGAACAATAGGCTAGTAACCCCTTTTCCTGTATAGATTTACTAAAAAGAAAAAGAAGGAAACCGTCAAAGTGGGATGTTTGAATGTGCGTGGATGTTGTACGAATGATAAGAAAGAGATTATTGTAGATGTTATGAATGAAAAGAAGCTGGATGTCCTAGCTTTAAGTGAGAAAGCTGAAGGGGGTAGGAGAATTTCAGTGGGGAGAAATAAATGGGATTAGGTCAGGAGTTTCAAATAAAGTTAGAGCTAAAGAAGGAGTGGCAATAATGTTGAATAATCAGTTATGGCAGGTAATGAGGGAATATAAATGTATAAATTCAAGGATTATGTGGACTAAAATAAAGGTTGGATGTGAAAAGTGGGTTATAGTAAGTGTTTATGCACCTGGGGAAGAGAGAAGTGTAGAGGAGAGAGAGAGTTTTTGGGAAATGTTGAGTGAGTGTGTGGGGAGTTTTGAACCAAGTGAGAGAATAATTGTGGTTGGGGATCTTAATGCTAAAGTGGGTAAAAATGTTGTGGAGGGAGTAGTAGGTAAATTTGGGGTGCCAGGGTAAATGTAAATGGGGAACCATTAATTGAGCTATGTGTAGAAAGAGGTTTGGTAATAAGTAATACATATTTTATGAAAAAGAGGATTAATAAATATATAAGGTATGATATAGCATGTAAGGAAAGTAGTTTGTTAGATTATGTATTGGTGGATAAAAGGTTGATGGGTAGGTTTCAGGATGTACGTACATGTTTATAGAGGGGCAACGGATATATCGGATCATTATTTAGTTGTAGCTACAGTTAGAGTAAAAGGTAGATGGGACAAAAAGAAAATGGCAACAGCAAGTAAGAGAGAGGTAAAAGTGTATAAACTAAGGGTGGAGGAAGTTAGGGTGAGATATAAGCAACTATTGGCAGAAAGGTGGGCTAGTGCAAGTACAGTGGACCCTCGGTTAACGAATACCCCGGAAATCGTGCAATTATGTAAGTATAATTTTGTAAGTTCTTGTGGAAGTGTATTTTTGGGGGTCTGAAATAGACTAACCTACGTGAAATTTTTCCTTAAGGGAGTAAATTCGTTCGGTAATGGCACTTGAGCAGACTTCAGGAGTGAAGTTTTTACGAAACTCGGGGGTCCACTGTATAAGTAGTGGGGGGTTGAAGAGAATTGGGATAATTTTAAAAATGCAGTATTAGAATGTGGGGCAGAAGTTTGTGGCTATAGGAGGGTGGGTGCAGGAGGAAAGAGGAGTGAGTGGTGGAATGAAGAAGTAAAGGGTGTGATAAAAGAGAAAAAGGTAGCTTATGAGAGGTTTTTACAAAACAAAAGTGTTAATAGAAGAGCAGAGTATATGGAGAGTAAAAGAAAGGTGAAGAGAGTGGTGAGAGAGTGCAAAAGAAGAGCAGATGAAAGAATGGGAGAGGCTCTGTCAAGAAATTTTGCTGAAAACAAGAAAATTTTTTGGAGTGAGATAAACAAGGTAAGAAAGCCTAGGGAACGAATGGATTTGTCAGTTAAAAACAAGAGTAGGGGAGTTAGTAGATGGGGAGCTGGAGGTATTGGGTAGATAGCAGGAATATTTTGAGGAACTTTTAAATGTCGATGAAAAAAAGGGAGGCGGTAATTTCATGTACTGGCCAGGGAGGTACAACATCGTTTAGGAGTGAAGAAGAGCAGGATGTGAGTGTGGGGGAGGTGCGTGAGGCATTACGTAGAATGAAAGGGGGTAAAGCAGCTGGAACTGACGGGATCATGACAGAAATGTTAAAAGCAGGGGGGGATATAGTGCTGGAGTGGTTGGTATTATTGTTTAATAAATGTATGAAAGAGGGGAAGATACCTAGGGATTGGCAGAGAGCATGTATAGTTCCCTTATATAAAGGGAAGGGGGATAAAAGAGAGTGCAAGAACTATAGGAGAAGAAGTTTACTGAGTATACCAGGTAAAGTGTATGGCAGGGTTATTATTGAAAGAATTAGAGGTAAGACAGAGAGTAGGATTGCAGATGAGCAAGGAGACTTTAGAGTGGGTAGGGGATGTGTAGATCAAGTGTTTACAGTGAAGCATATATGTGAACAGTATTTAGATAAAGGTAGAGAAGTTTCCATTGCATTTATGGATTTAGAAAAGGCATATGATAGAGTGGATAAGAGAGCAGAGTTAGAGCGCTTAACAAGTCCTTCAGTGAAATCTGAGAAATATTAGCTCCTGGAAAGACGCTGGAGAAAGGAGGAATGGATTTGGATAATTAGATTTACGTGAAACACACATACACACTTTAATATAAAATATTTGACAACCTTATATACGATATATGTTAGGCTAGTCATTGAGTATGCATCTCCATCATGAAGCCACCACACATAAAGCATGCAAGGAAGCTCGAAAAGGTACAAGGGTTTGCAATTAAACTAGTACTAGAACTGAGAGAGATGCACTATGAGGAGAGGCTGAAGGAATTAAACTTGGCGACCCTAGCAGAGAAAATGACAAAGGGAGACATGATTACAATATACAAAATCCACAGACGAGCCATAGGGATCCAACGAAATATTTCTTTAGTCTCGGAGCAGATATGATAAGGCTCAAGAAGCCAGAAATCAGTGGTATCATTCAAAGTAGTCTAGGAGGTAAGGCCAGGAGCTGAATCTCGACTCTGTAAACACAACTCGATGAGTACAAACACACACACCACACACACACACACACACACACCCACACACACACACACACACACACACACACACACACACACACACACACCCACACACACACACACACACACACACATACACACATCCACACACACACACACACACACACACACACACACGAATGATGCTAAGTATTTCTTCAACTTCAGGAAGCGAAATGACACAAGACAAGGTAGTGGTGGGAGAAACAAATATGACACAAAGTTTCAAGAATAGGTATGACAACCCACAGGAAATGAAATTTGTGAAGCATGTGATAAAGAGGCGACACTAGTACCCGAGCCTTGACCGGCCAACCATCAACAAGTGAGTACAAATAGGTGATCATGAATTCACACCTCAAAAAGAAAACAGTAGACAGATAAACCTGGACCACAGTTACTACACAGTCGCTACACAGTTACTACACAGTTCCTACACAGTACTCTGGTGCAAGATTCTGGAATGCAGCATCCTAAACGAACCTTCAGATCTTATCACTGTGAGGGGGACGAAGGATGGGGCGGCCAATACCAGTCTGAAACACCCACACGGGATTAGCTCTTTACAAAACCACAGGTTCGAGTCACGTTTTTTTTATTTTCTAATCTATGTCAACGAAATGCACTGGTGTAACGTGTGTTTGTGACAAATTAATCTAATTTGAGGGAGATTATACCAATATTTGAAATAAATGCTATCTCATGGAAACTAAGCCAGAAAATGTGAGGATTAAATGTAATCTGAGGGAGATTACACCAGTAAATGTGAGGAATTAAATGTAATCTGAGGGAGATTACACCAGTAAATGTGAGAATTAAATGTAATCTGAGGGAGATTATATCAGAAAATGTGAGAATTAAATGTAATCTGAGGGAGATTATATCAGAAAATGTGAGAATTAAATGTAATCTGAGGGAGATTATATCAGAAAATGTGAGGAAAAAAATATAATCTGAGGGAGATTACACCAGTAAATGTGAGAATTAAATGTAATCTGAGGGAGATTACACCAATAAATGTGAGAAATTAAAATAATCTCAGTAGGATTACAACATTATATGAGGGAAAATAATGTAATCAGACGGAGATTACACCGATAAATGTGGGAAAATGGATGCAATCTGAGGGGAGGATTACAGTCCGTAATCCCACGCCACTCACAAACGAGGGCAAACATGGCTGAACTGCGATATTAAAAGCCAATACAAGTGGAACGCTACCTCTTTGTGGAGAGGAAACTATAATTTCACAGTAATTGCCTGATGCTTACGCGCATAATAATCTAAACTGCGGTTATATTTGCTGGGTATCATATTTGGTGTTAGTGACGCGCGTCCACATCATCAAAATTTTAATTGACGGATAATGAATGCTGAATTTAATAACTGGTACTATTTTGCTTTGTTTAAAACGCGTATTGTAGCGTTCAATACTACACTGACACTACGGTGGGTCGGTTTTGGTGTGTCAGTCTCTCTCTCTCTCTCATAATATACGATAGTCTTTCATCTAAGTACAACACAAGTAGATAGTTCTCAGCAGATAGCTTCGGTGTGGACTTCAAAGTCCTTTGCTATCCGTCTCTCTCATGTATCTCTCTCTCTCTCTTAGCTATTCACAGTCGTTCTCTTCTCCCACCTGCCACTCAACAGCAATATTGTCGCTGCTCACAAAACCTCTGTATAAGACGAGGATTTAAACACAGGCTCGGAAATTTGGATATGAATGCGATGACGGTATGAATAGGATCCACGTTTCCTTCTTCCCCACCCCCCTCCATCATCCACCCTCTCGTGGAATGCAAGATTTAAGCTTATCTTATTCTTCTTTAAACTTCGTCCCCTTCCAAAGGGGAACTAAATCCTCTATCGTACTGTAAATTGAATATTCGGTTTCACTTTGCTATCTAAGCAGATAAGAATATGTTCAAGCATTATTTTTGTATTATCCTTCTCAATACGAAAATAATACCTGCGTAGATTTATATACATAATTCAAAATGAAACTGCGATGATTTATACAGTA
The DNA here is from genome assembly GCA_009830355.1 of Cherax destructor. Lineage (NCBI taxonomy): Eukaryota > Metazoa > Arthropoda > Malacostraca > Decapoda > Parastacidae > Cherax > Cherax destructor. The sequence goes on from WNWK01003708.1 coordinate 107,010, forward strand.
ATGTTTCAGATTTTACTTTTATTTTTTCAAATAATTTTACGTAAACAGTAGGTCGGTAGTAGAGGCCTTGACTCATAACTGAAAGAACCCTTTTTCAATTCCGCTGCTCAGATACACGTACTGCTCTGCCTCTCCTGTTCATCCAGGAGTAACTGGGCAATTATTTTATCCCTAACTTACATGAAACAAGATCTAATAGCACTACGACTAGCGTAGACAAAGTGCTATACACCGTGTATGTACCAACTACAACACGATGCTTATTCTCGGCTTGAAAGATATGGTTGTGGTATTTTAATAACATTCGTAGGAAGCTCACATGGGTCACAGAGCGCCTGAAGAGGCGGTAGTCTTTATAGTGTGGTAGGTAACCTGGTCATTGTGTAGTAGGTAACTTAGTCATGATGTGATTGGCAATGTTTATAGTATGGTAACTTGTTCCTTGTGTGGATGGTAAAGTTCATGTTGTGGCTGGTAGCACGACTTACTCTCTGATGGGAGACACGGATTTCCGATTATTTGCATAATGTTGAAGAACTCAGGTGAGAGAATCTACCGGGGTTGTCCGCTGCCCTCCTGCCAATACTCCGTTAAACTCAATGTTCCTCACTGAATGACCTTGCTCTCTGCACGACTTAACTCAGGGTAAGCAGGATGCTGTTGTGTCTGGCTTGGTGTATCAAGTCTGAATATAAGCCCACCCATAGAAGTATTGGAACATTTGCTCGCTGGACTTCCCACGCCTACATTTCTCTCCTTAATAAATATTCTTATAAATACCAATAATAATGAGGTTAGAGCAAAATTTAAAATTATATGGCCTCTGAAGCAAAAAATAAATACAAATCAGAAGAATACGTTACACGGACTGCAACACCTACACTGTACTTCTCAGAGATATGTTTCCCAGAGATAAAGAACCAAATGCTTTCCTTCCTATGTTTAGCTGTCCTCTTTCAGAGTTCTAAACTTCATTTACCGATGCCCTCTTAAACACTGAGATCGCACAACCTCCTGGTGCACACACTTCATCAAGCATACCCCGCTCAGCGCTCACGCTCCCTTCTAAGATTTTTAGAACGCTAATTACCCTTGGATTGATATATTACCTCATACATTTTCTCATACTAATATCCTGTTATTTTTATTTACAGAAACTACGTCTGTGGAGGTCTCTGGAGAGAAAAACAATCCTGTGAACCGTAACAATTACTGTGAGAAGTAGCAGCAAGCAAACATCAAGTAATATAAAATCAACAAACTGCGAAGACGCTGTAAAAAAATATTATAAGAACTTGAAAAGAACGCAAATAACTGGAGTTAAAAATAAAATAATAAAAAGAAGTAAGTTTGTTTACCTGGTGTTTATAACGAAGTCACAAAACATAAAACTGTACATTGAGATGAGTGACTCGGGTAGAGATGACAGGACAACATTAGTGTGTATCAATATTGTACTAACGAAGCTACGCACTTGGCTACTTTATTATATACCCTTCCACGTTATCAACTTACGCGATTCTTCTCTTTTTTAGGAATAAAGAGAAACATGCTTTTAAGCTAATTAATACTCTACATTTTCTCGCATTTATAAAAGAATAAACTTTAAAGTGTAATATTTATCACAATTCCTTCAAGCTTACGGTAGAGAATGCTTTGTATATAACTTTTGCTGGACGCTACATATTGTCAATATTAGTTTAATTAAGCCAATTATATAATCAAAATACCAGTGGTTCTTACTGTGAATTTTGTAAATACAAATAACAAACATTAAAACATAAAAGAGGAAACAAGACCGAGTAAAAAAGAAGAAAAATTGAAAAGAAAATAAAGTGGAAAAAATAAAGTGGAAAAAAGAAAGTGGAAAAAAGACAAGATATACAACTGTTTCATTAAGTGTATTTATATCACACACGTTAGTATTGGAGTGCACGAGTGTGTGAAGGAGTGCACGAGTGTGTGAAGGAGTGCACGAGTGAGTGAACCTGTTGGTTAAATATGTGCTGAAACTGAGCTGCCTCTTCTTGTATTCTGGACGATACTTTTACAAATGAAAAAGAGAACTAATTAAATATTGCAGTATTATAAGTGTACAATGATATCGGTGTTATTCTTTACTTTTGATAGCTGAAATATCAAGAAAAAATATAAAAAAAACTGAAAAAAGGACATTTTTGGTGAATTATTCAGCTTTAAGAATTATTCAGCTCTAAGAATTATTCAGCTCTAAGAATTATTCAGCTCTAAGTGTTTTCCATTTAAAAGTAGAGTGTATGAGGATCTGTCAACATTGTTACAGTGTATAAGACCTGACTGGCAGCAAGTATAAAGGTGCACAAATTCTAAATATATAGAAATATATATAAACTAAGATCAACGCTTTTTACCTTGTGATATAAACTCTCATTGTAAACCCCGTGTGGTGCTGCCAGCTGAGGTCCTTTCTTTCTTTGGAATATTAACCCTGGAGGGATTGGTCCTTTTTCCCAGGATGCGACCCACAACAGGCGCCTATCACCTAAGTATCCATTTACTGCTAGAACATAAGAGGCAGCAGGTGTGAGCTTGCCCATACGTCTCGACTAACCCGGGATTAAATCCGGATTGTTCGATTGCAAGCCGAAAGCTCTTCCACTGAACTACGACTGATCGTACGAAAATCCATGTAGAGCACACTCATAAATACAATGGTGTCCAGTCCTGATGAAATCCCTTCTGTTTTGGTAATCTCTCCAAGCTGAAATCATAGTTTATTTTATTCTGGAACACGCAAGAGGCGGAGTTTTAGTTATAAAACCCAGGTGAACTGGATTCCCGCTAGGGGACTTGGTGTGAGCTGGATTCCCCAATGAGAGCAACCAGTGCTTCTCACAACTACTACACTATGGAGCCCACACGGGCTGAAAAACCCGTTTAACGACACCCGTGTGCGGCGCGACCTGCCGTGTAGTGGAGGCGCAGGCAGCCCCACACCCTCACCCACGTCCGCAACCACTCCCGCACGATGTTTATCCATCGTGGAGAGAGCTTCGGGAGTGCTGGCAGCCTCTCAGGCTCCAGTATGAGGCGGTCCCGCATCCCGGATATCATTATCCGCGAGGGAGACCAGCCTCAGTACTCACCCCTGCCATGCATCCAGGTCACCCAGGTACGTTATTAACCCTTGCCATGCATCCAGGTCACTCACCTTGCACCCACGTCACCCAGGTACGTCACTCATAAAGCCTATGTCATCTCAATGACCCCAAAATAATACCACGGTTTGAGTCATGATTTTGTTTTTCAGACAAAAATTGTCATTTCCAGAATGGCTGCCAAACATCACCCATAAGTGACACTGACAAAAAAAAGTGTTCACTGTCATTAAAGTCTCTGTCTTGTTAGTTAAAAGTGACTTTTAAATATCTACTGTAAAATAAAGTGAAATAAAAAGTTTTAGGGAATGCGAACGGTGTATTAAACCCGAGTGGCGAGTATATTTACGCGGGTTTGTATCTTTCTGTGAATATACATGGGTGAGTGTTTATCTCTCAAGGTGTATATACCGATAAGAGTGTATGATTTAGTGACCATACATACACTTAGAGGTGTGTATCTCTCAGTATATGTAGGTTCTTTTTGGGCAAGAATTGCGATCTACACACAAGTTCAAGGATAGGCAATTATAGGGAGAGAAGTAAGGCCAGGAGCTAAGTCCCGACACCATCATCCACAATTCAGTGAATACAACTCAGTAAGTGAAAAACACATACACACACACACTCACATTATACAAAGACTACCAATAAAAATGAGTATGAATTTTATCGTAGACACGGACAAGCTTCACGTACAATACCACTTGAGCAGCAAAAATGATATAATCACATGTGTTTGATGCGTTCAACACACGTGTCGTAAAGCCTTGAAGAGGATGACCCAAAAACCTAAGAGTTTTATTTCTTCATGCTGAATTACTGCATAATATACTGTATTTTTAATTCACTGCTATATTGTTGTCAATTATTATTATAATTATTATCAAAACTAAGCGCTAAACCCACAGCGCTGCAGGATAGGGTGTGCTAACGGTTTAATACGGTTGATGTGAGACTAGCGAAGGTGGAGTATAACAGAGGTAGATTTAGTAAGGGCGGTGGGGAGTGCTAAAGGAAGTGTAATCAAAGTTCATGTAATAAATCTGTTGCTGTCTGTAGTCACTTAAAATTCACTGGCCTGTTGCAGTGAACACCATAATTAATTAGGGTACTGTAATTAATACTAAAATTCACTCGGTTTTTTGCAATTAATGTTATAATTAGTGGTGGTGTAATTATGAGCCGTGTGAGCCGTGCAGCACAAGTTCAGGCTCCATCTTCCCTCCGCTAACACCACCTGCCGGCCCGCTCCTCATTTTCCGTAATTTTCACATGTTCTATTAGTCTTGAATTTTGTGTTTACATCTTTGGTTAAACCATAGGATATCTTTTAACTATTTCCTTTTTTTTCAGATGTTAATAAATTCATCTGCTGTTTCCCGTCAGCTCTGGGTAGAGCAGTAAATCATGCCTTGTGGTGGTATCTGGCAGATCTCAGTCTTCATATGTAACATTATTATTTTTATTATTATGATTAGGGGGGAAGCTCTAAACTAGCAGTCATACAATACCCGGGGAGTGGAAGGCAATGAGGTTCGAGCCATGAAACGGGGGAACAAGTACAATTCCTAGAATCAAGAGCCACTCACCAGCATCAAGGAACCTGCCTTGACGGGTGTATCATAATGAGAATGTTATCATGACTGTTGTACTCATTTTAATGAGCACAAGCTTCTTGCTCTTCTCTCTCTATCTTCTCTTGAGCTCCATCTCCAATGTATACTCTGTGATAAAGCAACGAACACTAGCTACTGTGAGGATCTTAAACTTCTATCATTTGATATTTAAATCATTCTGAGTGAATACAAAGTATAGTCTGGTCAGATCATTTCCCCTAATTCATGTAAAACATTTGATATAACTCAAGAAGTTCCTGCTTTCCTGATTCTAGTAACTTTGCTTTGATTTCTTCTATGAGGTGTGTCTTCCTCTGGCTCTATTCACTAGTAACAACTAATTCAAACTATTTTTTTTTAAACAATAGTGATAGAATTCCTAGCAATCTAGCTGTGAGCTTAGCATTTCTGTCTCACGTTTAGTGAACAGACGATCGAGTCTACATCCCTCCTTGCACTGAATGATTCAGACTGGTCTACATTATTAATATTATTATTATATAAAAAGAGCTAAACCTACAAGGATCATACAGGACACTGGTCTAGAAAGGCTGTAGGGTTCCTTGCCTGATCCTCCTGTTGTTAGGTGGTGGGTTGTACATTAATGCCACAACCACTGAAATGCACTAGTCCGTAAAATCACAGTTGTATCAACTTCTCTTGCGAAGGCTGCATTGTTTTTCGTTCAGGTGAACAAGGCATGTTGAGTGAACAAGCCACGTGTCGCTGACTCGCCGACTGAAGACAAAATGATGCACTCAGATTTTTTGTTAGAAAATCTTCAGAGTTGTTTGAGCATTAAGTTCGTCTCTGAAAAGCTCGTCTGCACCCCGTTGTCGGCAGCTGGAGAGCGCACGGAAGCGATTTACTTTTTTGTACGGAAAAATATTTGGCTTTCTGGTGGGAATGCCAGAGGTTGAAATAACGTCAAAAAAGGATCTGGCCGAGATTCAGAGATTTTTTTTTTTGTAAAAAGTTCGGTTCAGTTGCACCTGGAAATTGGTTTGTGAAATACGCAAACAAAAACAGTAAAGACCATTATACATAGATAACGTAGGACATCATAAAAAATATGTTTAAGCGTAAAGACTTTTATGAGAAAAAAATATGCAAATACAGAGCGTAAATACCTAACGCTGTCAACTCGGTAGAGTTGACAGCGCTGACACACTCAGAAATACAGTGAACTATGCACACACCTCTATGTGGTGAGTAACTTGAAATGACAGTGAAATTTTTATCAATTTTTTTTAATAATCAAGAACCACCACAGTGTGTTACTCCCCTATTCTGTAAAAGTATAGTGAGGAAATGAACGGTAGCTGTTTCTTGGCCACTCCCTAACACAAGATGGGTTGCGTACGTAAAGGATGGGTTGCGTACGTGAAGGATGGGTTGCGTACGTGAAAGATGGGTTGCGTACGTGAAGTAAAGAAATGTGTCACCCTGAGCTGAAGATATCGCCAAGATTCATAATTAAATGGTAAGAAAAAAACAGTTAAATGATATGAAGAAGAAATTAAAATAAGAAAACAAAGGTAAAATACACTGCCAAGAGATTTATATGATAATTCACAGTCATACGCAGATGACATCGCTAAGACGAAGCGTGAATACTAATAAGGTGTAACAAGGAGAGGAGGAAGGTTGGTGTAATGACACACCTGAAGAATGAGACACGTGGAACATTTTGGAATCTTTATTGAGGACGCCACGCAGTGGCTTCATCAGCCAAGTACAAAGAAGATCGGTGGTAATAGAGGAGGAGTTTGAGGTAATCAGTCCCTCAGCCTGGAATCGATGTGTTCAGTCCATCAAATTACTCTATTTCCACTGATCTACTTTGTACTGGTCTGAAGAAGCCACTATGAGGCGAAACGTTTCCTTAATAAAGATTCCAAAATATTGCACAAGTGTCTCAGTCTTCACCTTTTCGGTCTGGAAAACCATTTATCACAACTACTGCTGCCAAAACACTTCACCTTTATAATCCATGGCTTGATCAAGCTCTACACAGAGCCATATGTTGTCTAGACTCTATAACATAGTTCTGCTCTGTAATAAATGTCTTTCTGCTGCACTTAACGAAGCAAACTTTATTGATGACATTAACTGCCATTCGCTGGTGTTGGCAATACCTGTCATTCTTCAGTGTTGCATAAGAGTCACATTTACATGCGCCTACGCCCCACAGACAATTCAGTAAAAATAATAATGTTTTCCACAGCCGAGTTACAGTTTTCTGCAGATTAACACATTTTTATAAGGCAGCAGCAGCATCATGAATGACGCCCTTGGATGCAAACAAGGCACTGCAGACACTAGTAATATACGAGTGTCATTTCTTCACGAGTGAATGGTACCTTCGTTAGGGAGGATACGTGTTAATCCACATAGGAGATGTATCGCTACTGTATCCGAAAGTCTAGTTGTATATAGTCATAATGGTGCTGGTGATGTATCCGTAGTCTACAGTTATAAACCATACCACGGGTGGGGTTCGAACCCGTGGTCAGAGAGTCTCAGAACTCCAGACCGTGTCATTACGATTTCGTGAGTCATGCTACAGTTATATATAGTCATAATGGTGTTGGTGATGTAAGCGTAGAGTCTACATTTGTCTACAGTCATAATGCCTCTCAGACAAATTTACCATCAAACACTAGTGTAGGGGAGGCTAAGTTTTTAGTACATAACGTTGGTATAATTCTAAACATTTTGAAAATTAAATGTGGAAGGTTCATTAAAATCTGTAATCCAGTTCCTCTTCTGAGTGATGAAGTTCAACTTTAAGTTGAAATGCATACAAAGTTCAGCAAACTTGCTCGCTACACCCCACAACAATCATCCGTCTGGCCCAGACCCTAATTATGGAGTATATGATGAAGCAGTAATAGTTCTAATTAGTCAATCACTTCAACTGTTTCAAGTTTGGTAATTTCACGACCTTGGTAAGAACTTTCTCCCTTCAATAATGGTTCCTTGATGTTGGGGAGGACTTTTGATGCAACGAATTGGAATTGCCCTCCCCTTACTACGATCAAATCTGATTGTCTTCTGTTTCGAAGGCACTGTTCAACTAACGGGGTTTGCCATTCACAATAATAATAATAATAATAATAATAATAATAACCGTCATCTTTGAACTGATCAAAACTCCATCAACATCCACGCATTTGACTGTTTTTACAACAGTGCTGAGATAACGGGAGGTCATATAAGTTCTCTTACTGAAACCTTGCAACAGAAACAATACCGCAGTGAACCACTTAACATAATATACGAAGCAAAGATGCATAATTATTTCTTACCTTCTACTCTGGAGATGGAAGCTTTGGTATAGAACCCTAGATGATGATTTGGATTACCATTTTAACATGACACTGGAACCCAGGTATGGATCGATTGAAAGAAAGAGTATTAGTGTATGGCAAGGTTCTGTCGCCTGAGAAGTCTTCACTAAAATGAATTTATCCCAATGGGACAGTTGTGACATTAAAGACACATCCTCCACGACACGACCACTTGACACCGGAGTACCACAGGGAAGTGTCCTTAGTCCCCTGCTCTTCCTCTTATATATCAATGACCTTCCCAATGTATCACAACACCTGAAACCAATACTCTTTGCTGACGACACAACTTATGTCATCTCCCACACAAATCTTGCCACGCTTAATACCATTGTTAACAACGAATTAATATAAATATCAACATGGATGACAGCCAATAAACTTACACTCAACACTGATAAGACCTTCTATATTATGTTTGGCAACAGAGCAGGTGATCCACAATTAAACATTAAGATCAACACTACACCTATTGCTAAACATAACGAGGGCAAATTCCTGGGCCTTTACCTTGACAGCAGCCTGAAATTCAGCATCCATATCCAACACATAACAAAGAAAGTGTCCAAAACTGTGGGGATCCTCTCTAAGATACGGTATTATGTACCGCAATCAGCCCTACTCACACTATACTATTCACTCATCTATCCCTACCTCACATATGCCATTTGTGCATGGGGATCAACAGCAATTACCCACCTAAAGCCAATAATAACCCAACAAAAAGCCGCAGTAAGAATTATCACACAATCCAACGCTAGGCAGCACACCCCCCCACTCTTCAAAGACCTAAACCTACTCACTGTTCAGAACATCCATACTTACTACTCTGCTATCTACATTTATAGAACCATAAATTCCAACTTTAACCCTGAGCTAAAACACTTTCTTGACAGTTGTGACAGGACCCATAGACATAATACCAGACATAAACATCTCTTTGACATTCCCCTTGTCCGACTAAATCTATACAAAAATTCAATGCGCATAAAAGGGCCTAAAATCTGGAACTCCCTGCCTGAAAACTCTAGAACTGCAGACACAATCTCCACTTTCAAAAGCACCGTTAAAAAACATCTTATCTCACTTACGCACCCAACCGGTAGCTAACCACATGAAAACTACTTTATCTTGCACATATCCACATCAAAAGACACTTACTGATATCTGTGATTCCCCTTAATTTCACATGGCTGACCAAAATTCCAATACAACTATTGCTTCATAATTCTTAAGCTAGTCATAAGTTTGCCTAAGACACTCCAATATAGAAACGGTATTATGCCAATACATCACCTTTACCATTAATTCTTTAAACTAATTGTTTAATTCTTAAATGTTTAAATTTCAATACCTCAATATTGTAAACCTAATTAATCACTACAATTACCTAACCTTACTATCAGTATAATCATTGTGTCACTATTGAGTAAGACCTATCATAAGACAGCCTGAAAAGCCTAGGCATACCTAGGCATATTATTGGCCATCTTATAATATCTACTTCATAAATTGTACACTATAATTACACCCCCCTCCTGTATATTACTAGAAGTAAAGAATTTGAATTTGAATTTGAATTAATACCGTCGAGTTCACGCTAGTCGACAGACATTAACAAAGTTTATATCCAGATTCTTTTACTTTGTACAATTTATTTGCCGGCTACTATTGTATATAACTTTAAATAGAATACTGTTCAGCGATCACCACAGCATGCTGTTAGGGTGACACTACTGGGAACATAATTCGCAATATTGCTTTTTTTTACTAATCTGACTTGAAAGGTGGCAAAGTGTGCTGGTATGTTGCTAGAGACCTTTAGTTCCTTTTGATTTCCATTCCCCAATTCAACCAGGCGATTCTATGTGATATGTCGCCGTTTCAGTTTTAATTTCAGCTTTTCAAAGAAACTTTAAGACCGTGAAAATAGGCTAGAAAAAAATAGCGAATTTTACATTAAGGAGAGAAGGTGAATGAGAAGGAAACAAAACAGAACCAACAACGAATAAGTAACTAAGTTTATTCAGGTATACACAAATACATAGCAGCATATGTATAGAGAACCTGGGGTAACCCCAAAAGTCAGTCAGAGTGACGTTTTTCCATTGTTTCCTGTCTAGTCTTGTATAGTTGTCAAACAATAAAAGGTATCAACTTCAGCCTATAACACCTGATTTACAGTGTTCTCTCCCACGAGTTCTCTAGTTGATCGCCGAGTTCGTTCAACATTCAGGACTGGAACGATGAAGAGCGAGTGGGCGGAAAGTTTAATGAATGCAGGATCAAAGTGTATTCCACGAGACCTGGAGCTTCATCAACGCATTCAAGGAAACTTATCCTTTTGAGCGATTCTTTTTTCATTTTCAGTATCTCTCTTTTTTGCACATTTATATGCACTCATTTTTTGTGCAATTGTTTGAATATTTTTTTCTATTTACTTTTGTTAATATGAAAAGCCATGAAAGCCTCGAAGAGAGATGAGGGAAGATACGCGGATACGAATCCAGCACAAGTCGCAAGGCTCTTCAGCACAGCTGGAGAGCCGGAGTGATCGTCACGACCACTGTATCCCAGGGATACGACCACTGTATCTCAGGGTTACGACCACTGTATCTCAGGGATACGACCACTGTATCTCAGGGATACGACCTGTGAATTTTCTTGAGCGAAACGTTGTCTCAGCTCTTGGATCAAGAACCCAGGAGCAGTACCTAGGCAGCACCCCTTGAAGTGCACCTAGATGCTGCTTGTGTCGTTCTGGGAGGTTGTTAAGTGAACTACGGATGGCTGTATCCGTAGAGTCATAATGGTGCTAAGGTTTTCGTAGTCTACAATAATGGCGATGACCCACGGAACTGACCTGGTCGACTTGAGGTGGGTACAACTTTCCTGAGCCTCTATAGAGGAGACTTCACTCCCTGCTGCAGCACCTGCAAGGCTCGAGCCTTCGTACGGTAATCGCAGGACACAAACCCTACTCACTAATGTTTGTGTTCTGCGCACAAACATTGGTAAATTTATTATGCTTCATAATTTGATCACAGCGGAGCTCTGGTTTTTGTGGAGACAGAAAGAGAGGGAGAAAGAGAGAGAGAGAAGAGAGAGAGAGAGAGAGAGAGAGAGAGAGAGAGAGAGAGAGAGAGAGAGAGAGAGAGAGAGAGAGAGAGAGAGAGGTAAAAAGTCTCAGAAGACGTGTAGGCATTAATTGCTCTTTCTAATTTTTCCAATTTCACTGAGGACAAGATTTAAAAACCTTTGCTGGATTTTTTTTTGCAGCCAAGAAATTTAAACGAAGCACAATATAATATAATATGCCATAATTCGCTAGCAAAATTTAAGTGAGTTTTTAAAACTTTTCTAAAAAGTTAAAAGGATAAAAAAAATTACTTGTGTCCGAAACCTTTGTTTAAGAGATTAAATTACACAGAATATACAGAAGTGTAAAAAAATATATATAGATACATTTTTTTATCCCTCGTGTTGTAGATTGCGTGAGATACCACAGAGGGCGAAACACTGCAACAATAGGTTGCGTAAGATACCACAGAGGGCGAAACACTGCAACAATAGGTTGCGTAAGATACCACAGAGGGCGAAACACTGCACAATAGGTTGCGTAAGATACCACAGAGGGCGAAACACTGCAACAATAGGTTGCGTAAGATACCACAGAGGGCGAAACACTGCACAATAGGTTGCGTAAGATACCACAGAGGGAGAAACACTGCACAATAGGTTGCGTAAGATACCACAGAGGGAGAAACACTGCACCAATAGGTTGCGTAAGATACCACAGAGGGGGAAACACTGCAACAATAAGTTGCGTAAGATACCACAGAGGGCGAAACACTGCACAATAGGTTGCGTAAGATACCACAGAGGGAGAAACACTGCAACAATAAGTTGCGTAAGATACCACAGAGGGCGAAACACTGCACAATAGGTTGCGTAAGATACCACAGAGGGCGAAACACTGCACAATAGGTTGCGTAAGATACCACAGAGGGCGAAACACTGCACAATAGGTTGCGTAAGATACCACAGAGGAGAAACACTGCAACAATAAGTTGCGTAAGATACCACAGAGGGCGAAACACTGCACAATAGGTTGCGTAAGATACCACAGAGGGAGAAACACTGCAACAATAAGTTGCGTAAGATACCACAGAGGGCGAAACACTGCACAATAGGTTGCGTAAGATACCACAGAGGGCGAAACACTGCACAATAGGTTGCGTAAGATACCACAGAGGGCGAAACACTGCACAATAGTTTGCGTAAGATACCACAAAGGGCGAAACACTGCACCAATAGGTTGCGTAAGATACCACAAAGGGCGAAACACTGCACCAATAGGTTGCGTAAGATACCACAGAGGGCGAAACACTGCACAATAAGTTGCGTAAGATACCACAGAGGGCGAAACACTGCAACAATAGGTTGCGTAAGATACCACAGAGGGCGAAACACTGCACGAATAAGAGGAAGGCGAGTCTCTCCCTGGTGGTGGAGGCTGAGTAAGCTACCAGAGCGCGGACACTGAAGGAACCAGAACCCACAACACAAGCCAAGTTCTGAGAGGACTGATACACTCAGGATATGGATGCTGGAACAGAATGATTTAAAAATGTCTGGGCTGCTGTGTTCAGCATGCTTGTCCCGCAACCAGTGAGACGGAGGCTCGATCCCGCATTCTTACTTCCTCTGTATACTGGCACCTAGTGCGGCTGATGATGCAAACAAATCAACGCATCATTGTGAGTGAAGAGTGTCACCTGTGAGTGAAGTGTGTAAACTGTGAGTGAAGTGTGTCACCTGTGAGTGAAGTGTGTAAACTGTGAGTGAAGAGTGTCACCTGTGAGTGAAGTGTGTAAACTGTGAGTGAAGAGTGTCACCTGTGAGTGAAGTGTGTAAACTGTGAGTGAAGAGTGTCACCTGTGAGTGAAGTGTGTAAACTGTGAGTGAAGAGTGTCACCTGTGAGTGAAGTGTGTAAACTGTGAGTGAAGAGTGTCACCTGTGAGTGAAGTGTGTAAACTGTGAGTGAAGAGTGTCACCTGTGAGTGAAGTGTCACCTGTGAGTGAAGAGTGTAAACTGTGAGTGAAGTGTCACATGTGAGTGAAGAGTGTCACCTGTGAGTGAAGTGTGTAAACTGTGAGTGAAGAGTGTCACCTGTGAGTGAAGTGTCACCTGTGAGTGAAGAGTGTAAACTGTGAGTGAAGAGTGTCACCTGTGAGTGAAGTGTGTAAACTGTGAGTGAAGAGAGTCACCTGTGAGTGAAGAGTGTCACCTGTGAGTGAAGTGTCACCTGTCAGTGAAGTGTCACATGTCAGTGAAGTGTCACCTGTGAGTGAAGAGTGTAAACTGTGAGTGAAGAGTGTCACCTGTGAGTGGAGAGTGTCACCTGTGAGTGAAGTGTCACCTGTGAGTGAAGTGTCACCTGTGAGTGAAGTGTCACCTGTGAGTGAAGAGTGTAAACTGTGAGTGAAGTGTCACATGTGAATGAAGAGTGTCACCTGTGAGTGAAGAGTGTCACCTGTGAGGGAAGTGTCACCTGTGAGTGAAGTGTCACCTGTGAGTGAAGTGTCACCTGTGAGTGAAGAGTGTCACCTGTGAATGAAGATTGTCACCTGTGAGTGAAGAGTGTCACCTGTGAGTGAAGTGTCACCTGTGAGTGAAGAGTGTCACCTGTGAGTGAAGTGTCACCTGTGAGTGAAGAGTGTCACCTGTGAGTAAAGAGTGTCACCTGTGAGTGAAGTGTCACCTGTGAGTGAAGTGTTACATGTGAGTGAAGTGTCACCTGTGAGTGAAGAGTGTCACCTGTGAGTGAAGAGTGTCACCTGTGAGTGAAGAGTGTCACCTGTGAGTGAAGAGTGTCACCTGTGAGTGAAGAATGTAAACTGTGAGTGAAGTGTCACCTGTGAGTGAAGTGTCACCTGTGAGTGAAGAGTGTCACCTGTGAGTGAAGAGTGTCACCTGTGAGTGAAGAGTGTCACCTGTGAATGAAGTGTCACCTGTGAGTGAAGTGTCACCTGTGAGTGAAGTGTCACCTGTGAGTGAAGTGTCACCTGTGAGTGAAGAGTGTAAACTGTGAGTGAAGAGTGTCACCTGTGAGTGAGGAGTGTCACCTGTGAGTGAAGAGTGTCACCTGTGAGTGAAGTGTCACCTGTGAGTGAAGTGTCACCTGTGAGTGAAGAGTGTAAACTGTGAGTGAAGAGTGTCACCTGTGAGTGAAGAGTGTAAACTGTGAGTGAAGAGTGTCACCTGTGAGTGAAGTGTCACCTGTGAGTGAAGAGTGTCACCTGTGAGTGAAGTGTCACCTGTTAGTGAAGTGTCACCTGTGAGTGAAGTGTCACCTGTGAGTGAAGAGTGTAAACTGTGAGTGAAGAGTGTCACCTGTGAGTGAAGAGTGTCACCTGTGAGTGAAGAGTGTCACATGTGAGTGAAGTGTGTCACCTGTGAGTGAAGAGTGTCACCTGTGAGTGAAGTGTCACCTGTGAGTGAAGAGTGTCACCTGTGAGTGAAGTGTCACCTGTGAGTGAAGAGTGTCACCTGTGAGTGAAGAGTGTCACCTGTGAGTGAAGTGTCACCTGTGAGTGAAGTGTCACATGTGAGTGAAGTGTCACCTGTGAGTGAAGAGTGTAAACTGTGAGTGAAGAGTGTCACCTGTGAGTGAAGAGTGTCACCTGTGAGTGAAGAGTGTCGCCTGTGAGTGAAGTGTCACCTGTGAGTGAAGAGTGTCACCTGTGAGTGAAGAGTGTCACCTGTGAGTGAAGAGTGTCACCTGTGAGTGAAGTGTCACCTGTGAGTGAAGTGTCACCTGTGAGTGAAGAGTGTCACCTGTGAGTGAAGAGTGTCACCTGTGAGTGAAGAGTGTCACCTGTGAGTGAAGTGTCACCTGTGAGTGAAGTGTCACCTCTGACTGAAGAGTGTAAACTGTGAGTGAAGTGTCACCTGTGAGTGAAGTGTCACCTGTGAGTGAAGAGTGTCACCTGTGAGTGAAGTGTCACCTGTGAGTGAAGAGTGTCACCTGTGAGTGAAGTGTCACCTGTGAGTGAAGAGTGTCACCTGTGAGTGAAGAGTGTCACCTGTGAGTGAAGAGTTTCACCTGTGAGTGAAGTGTCACCTCTGAGTGAAGAGTGTAAACTGTGAGTGAAGTGTCACCTGTGAGTGAAGTGTCACCTGTGAGTGAAGTGTCACCTGTGAGAGAAGTGTCACCTGTGAGTGAAGTGTCACCTCTGAGTGAAGAGTGTAAACTGTGAGTGAAGTGTCACCTGTGAGTGAAGTGTCACCTGTGAGTGAAGTGTCACCTGTGAGTGAAGAGTGTCACCTGTGAGTGAAGTGTCACCTGTGAGTGAAGTGTCACCTGTGAGTGAAGAGTGTCACCTGTGAGTGAAGAGTGTCACCCGCGTGTCATTCGACACATGTTAAGGCTGATGTTCGTCTCTCTCACACCTTGACCTCTGACCTCTCTCTCTCTTTTTCTCCACTTCTGTTTTGCCTCTGCATTATTTTCATAATTTTTCACTTGATTCTTCGCGTTGCCTCTTCTCCGTTTTCCCTTTAAATTCCCTCTCCTTCCATCACCACCATTCTCCAACCCTCACAACTCCCCAACCCCCACTGCTCTCATCAGGTGTTCTTTCATTAACTTTTATCTCCAGATCAACCACTATTTCCGTTCTTACCCCCACTATCTCCCCTTTCCCTCTTCTTCTCCCCTGTTTTCTCCCTCTTCCACAAGCATCCCTCAAATCTTTCCTTCCTCTTCCTTTTTTCTCTCCTCTTTTAATTTCTTCTCTTCATTCTACTCCAAATCTTTTCCCTACCATCCAAACCCTCGTCTCTCACTCTTACTCTCTCCATCAAACTCATATATCACCAGACTTCTCAAGGCTCCATTCACCTGGCCTTGATAATCCTCTTCTGATGTAAATATCTTCCACAATATGAAGGGCGATGCAGAGAGGGTTGTCTTCTCCCCCTGCCCCGCCAACCAACCCATCCACCCAACATCCCAACCAACACTCACACACATACCCAGTCAACTCCAGCAGTCCTTAACTTTACAACCCCTGCCACACTTATTATAATTCTTGCAGTCATTAACTTTACAACCCCTGCCACACTTATTATAATTCTTGCAGTCCCTAACTTTACATCTGCCACATTTAATATCACGTCGCCAAAAACTGAATTGAAATAAAAATTAAATGTGATACGTAAATACACAGAACACATATCTGCGTGTAGAAGACACCATCTACAATGCATGTAATACAGAGGAACAACTTACACCTTATACCCAGAGACAGAGTTCAAACTCATACCTCATGAATATAAGATCAGTAGAAAGTGCATGGCAACCACTACCATCCAGCTCTACAACACTATTGAGCGAAATCAAGGCGCATTCACGCTCACAAAACATTCTCTCCCAAATTCTCCCACGTCACCCGCCATCACGTGACCTCACCCACGCAACAGCAGCAGCAACAGCAACATGATTTACGTTTACACTCTTCATCTCACTCTTCAAAATATTTTAAAATTAATAAGCAGGAGATACTCCTAAAAATCATAATTTATCATCAGTTACGATTAAAAGTGCCATAATTGATATATTTTAGCTAAAAATTGAAGTGTCAGAAAATGCCTGCAACGTCTCTGAAACGTCAAAATATATATTAATAATATTTTTATGGATTTTTCATATGACTTTTTAAAAATATTTGAAATATTTAAAAAAGTATAAAACCGTGCTAAAACGTATTTTCATTGCATATTTCGACGATTCAACGGGGTTTCAAGCGTTTTCTGAGAAACCTCAGTTTTAAGCTAAAATATGCATAGGCTACTAGAAAAAAAATTGATTTGGAATACTTTTCCTATATATATTTAAGGAGTTTACATGAGGAATTAGACACCTGTGCGACAACTGGGTATCTTTATCACCAACTTGTGACTCTTTACATTAATTACAGAGTCACCTGACCTTCCAGTCCCTCAGAGTAATGTAATGTTTTCTGTATAAGTTGATCAAGTTTTCTTTGAACTCGACCTCAACCAATAATATCCTGGCTAGTCTGAAATCTTAAGTCCAGATGCCCTATTTCACTAAACCAATCTGCTACAAGTCAAACTGATGGTGATATTTTAAGAACGCAGTGCTAGAGTGCGCAGCAGAGGGTTGTCGTTATAGGAGAGTGCAGGTGGAAGAGGGACGATTGGTAGAATGTCGTAAAGAGGATGATAAGGGAGAAAAAAATAGCATATGGGAGGTTTGTACAATGTAAAAATAATATACAGAAGGCAGAGTATGTAGAGAAAGAAGGTGAGGTAAAACAAGTGGTGAGGGAGTGAGAGATGTGGTAAAACAAGTGGTGAGGGAGTGAGAGATGTGGTAAAACAAGTGGTGAGGGAGTGAGAGATGTGGTAAAACAAGTGGTGAGGGAGTGAGAGATGTGATAAAACAAGTGGTGAGGGAGTGAGAGAGATGTGGTAAAACAAGTGGTGAGGGAGTGAGAGATGTGGTAAAACAAGTGGTGAGGGAGTGAGAGATGTGGTAAAACAAGTGGTGAGGGAGTGAGAGATGTGGTAAAACAAGTGGTGAGGGAGAAAGAGATGTGGTAAAACAAGTGGTGAGGGAGTGAGAGATGTGGTAAAACAAGTGGTGAGGGAGTGAGAGATGTGGTAAAACAAGTGGTGAGGGAGTGAAAGATGTGGTAAAACAAGTGGCGAGGGAGTGAGAGATGTGGTAAAACAAGTGGTGAGGGAGTGAGAGATGTGGTAAAACAAGTGGTGAAGGAGTGAGAGATGTGGTAAAACAAGTGGTGAGGGAGTGAAAGAGATGTGGTAAAACAAGTGGTGAGGGAGTGAGAGATGTGGTAAAACAAGTGGTGAGGAGTGAGAGATGTGGTAAAACAAGTGGTGAGGGAGTGAGAGTGTGGTAAAACAAGTGGCGAGGAGTGAGAGATGTGGTAAAACAAGTGGTGAGGGAGTGAGAGATGTGGTAAAACAAGTGGTGAAGGAGTGAGAGATGTGGTAAAACAAGTGGTGAGGGAGTGAAAGAGATGTGGTAAAACAAGTGGTGAGGGAGTGAGAGATGTGGTAAAACAAGTGGTGAGGGAGTGAGAGATGTGGTAAAACAAGTGGTGAAGGAGTGAGAGATGTGGTAAAACAAGTGGTGAGGGAGTGAAAGAGATGTGGTAAAACAAGTGGTGAGGGAGTGAAAGAGATGTGGTAAAACAAGTGGTGAGGGAGTGAAAGAGATGTGGTAAAACAAGTGGTGAGGGAGTGAGAGATGTGGTAAAACAAGTGGTGAGGGAGTGAGAGATGTGGTAAAACAAGTGGTGAGGGAGAGATGTGGTAAAACAAGTAGTGAGGGAGTGAGGGATGTGGTAAAACAAGTGGTGAAGGAGTGAGAGATGTGGTAAAACAAGTGGTGAGGGAGTGAAAGAGATGTGGTAAAACAAGTGGTGAGGGAGTGAAAGAGATGTGGTAAAACAAGTGGTGAGGGAGTGAAAAAGATGTGGTAAAACAAGTGGTGAGGGAGTGAGAGATGTGGTAAAACAAGTGGTGAGGGAGTGAGAGATGTGGTAAAACAAGTGGTGAGGAAGTGAAAAATGAAATCCAATGGGAGAAAGGATAAATACTTGTCAACAAATTTTACTATAAGAAAGTTTTGTGAGAGATTAACAGGTGACAGAACAGCAAATGAATTTGACAATTAAAAAATGAAAGGAGAAGTATTATACGGGGAGGGTTAGGTACTCGAAAGATGGCGCGAATATTTTGAAGAGATGTTAAAAGTTGAAAGGGAGGCAATGATATGCTTTGGAAGAGAATGTAGGAGAGAAGGGGATTATTTTCCAAGAAAAGTAGGCCTTGGACAGTAAAGTGTGATGTCATTATTGTTGCTTAACATGTTTAGAGATGGGGTTGTAAAAAGAATGAAATGCGGGGTTTTGGAGAGATGTGTGAGATTAAAATATAATGAATTTGATACGAAGTGGGAGTTGCTTTTTGCTGATAACACAGTTCTTTTGGAAGTTTCAAAGAGAAGTGGCAAAGATTGGTGAATGAATTTGAGATGGTGTGCAAAAGAAAAAAAAATATTAACTCACAAAAGAGCGGGTGATGACAGTAATAAGTTTAGGCAATGAAAAACTGGATATTAAATTGGAATGAGGAATCTGGAGGAAGTGAATGATGTTAGATATTTGCGAACCATTGATTAAGGGAAAAACGTAAGTGTAGGAAAATGAGGACTGTACCAGAGTACACTGGTTACAACACTTCTATATAGGTGTGAATATTAAGCAAATATTTTGAAGCCTAGAAATCAGAAAAAGAGTGTGGCGTTACTACAGAATTATTCAGAGAGCTGTTGTCGTCACAGGAAGGGTTGCCGGGAGGGTGTGAACGAGATTTTAAGTGGTAGGGGCTGGAGTATCCAACAGGCGTGTGTGAGTGTGTTAGATCGGGCAGAGTGAAGACAAGTGTTTTTAGGGATTTGAAATGCTGTTCGGATTCAGGAAAACCTGTTAGCCAAATATGAATCCCGGAGGTGGAAAATACAGTGCCTGCAATTTAAAGGAGGACCATTTGAACTGTGATGTCTGCGCACTTATGGCAAGAGAGCTATTAAACACGAGATGTCCAGTATTTCCATTTTTTGGCCAACATACGTTGCTGGGAGACGGCTGATGTGGTAAAATTATTATCCTCACTCCTCCTACATGCACCAGCCAAGGTTATTCAATATGCTCAAACACTATAAACGGATAGTATATTAAAGATATACTACCTAATAACTACTTCAAATATACTATCCATGTGTCGTAGCTGAGTATAGTGGCTGAAGCAGCAGATGAAGGCAATAAATTTCGAAGGAAGAATACGATTGAATCAAGTCACTAGATTAGCGAGGAACCCGAGGGACTATGATCACGACATACAAAATACTACATAACATTGACAGGATACAAAAGGGAAGGTTCTTTAGACCAGGGAAGAAACAAATGAACCACGGAGATATTGGAAAATATGTCTTCAAAGTATGAGCCACAAATAAGCGAATGAGATAAACACAGACATAATAGAAGCGAACCTCATACAAGTACTCAAAAACATATATTGTAGCAGGATCAACCACATCAATTGGCCTAAAGGTAAATGGAGATGGAGGTAACCCCAGCAAACTTAAATAGGTTTCCCTCCCTCCCTCCCTCTCTCTCTCTCTCTCTCTCTCTCTTTCTCTCTCACACACACACACACCTACGTCAGTGAGGGAACTGGCAAGAGGAATTAGACGATGGACTTCCCCTGCGCCCTCCCACCCAGGTAATAACCCAAGGCACCTTATGAGGGAGATGGGTGGAGCTGTCTGCCCCAGCAACCAGAATTGCTTCGCTCATCTCCGTCTTGAGACGCAGCTTGTACTGACGCCTCCTTACCCTTGTTCCTGTCAACAACTACACTTCTAAGAAAGGAAGATATGTCTCGCTGGTGTAGTGGCTTCACCAACAGTGTTAAGAGTATGTAGAAGTCAACTCTAGACCATTATAAAGTCACCACTAATATTTACTTTAAAAATTTCCTACAATTAAACATTACCTCCTTCCACTTATATCCAGAATTTTCTGAAAATTTGTTTATGAAAACTGCAGGAGAGGGGGATAAGATAATTTTGCCTAGATGTGCCGACTTACAATATATTTTTCAAAGGTACACTGAATTATAATTATGTTCAATATGCCTGATGTAAACTCGTTGCTTTTGCTTAAAACTTGTACCTCTGCTTATTAATGCCATTTTCTGAACCCTTCCAGCATACTCATGTATTTTCATTAAAGCTTCATTCCCTGAGCACTACCACTGTTATTATTAATTATTATTATTATTATTATTATTATTATTATTATTATTATCATCATCAAGCTTCATTCCTGATTATTCCCACACACACACCACCAGGTTTCATTTCTAAGCACTGCCTCCCCCCCCCACACACACATATTCACACCACTAAACATTGATACCAGTCTTCCTTGCACATAAACATCTCTTCTCATGTTGCTACCTACAAACATTCGGAGTACTTTTATGTAAAGTTAAAAAAAAACATGAGAACTCTTTGGTCAATGAGCTCTTTCAAATACAAGCTGCTGAAAATTATCATAAATCTAACGTCAAGCTATCGTTACCAACTCGCTCTTAGTATCGTATACTTTCTGGCATCGTTACCAATTTGTTATTAGCACGCAGAGTAAACGTCACAGTACCGCGGTTGGAACAATTCACAACTAATCCACAATTTCACTGTTGGAACAAACCACAACGCACATCACCGTGGTTGGAACAATTCACAACTAACCCACAACACCGTGGTTGGAACAATTTATAAGTGGAAAGGAAACTTTAGAAGACTTCTCGGTCGTCTAAGCTGCTCCTTTGAAGTGTGGGATATTTGTTGCAATCTTCATCAATTTCCTGCTATCATTACCTGTTTGTTGCTATGTTCAACAATTTGCAGCCATATAACAGATATTTCCAAAATGTAATCAAATCATTTTGTAACTCGTAAGTAGCATCCAGAATCCATATCCATACCTTTTTCAAGGTTTCAGCCTAGAAGTCACGTTACAAAAATCCTCTCTCTGTTACCAAAAATTTCCGTAGGTGATGGAAGGTGTTCTGGTGTGATCCGAGCATAAGAAAAGAATAAATCAACTCCATTTATTTCAGATCAAGAGCCCATTTTACAAAAAGGAATTTCATCAAGTTTAATCCGACCTGATTGCAAGAGCCTCGCCTCGGATGCCACTGATGTGATTCCCTTTAAACTGGTCACTAGCTGTTTTGTTTACTTCTAAGGCAGACTTGTCTAAGCATGACTAAACTAAGGCAGATTTTAATGCTGTTTCTTATACAGTTTACAGTTAAGCCATGAAGCTTGGTTACATTATATTTCAGTCTCCCTCCCTTCCTCCTCCCCTCCCCTCTCCTCTGCTCTGCTCTCGTCTATTCTCCTATTCATGTGACTTTTACAATCTTGGAGGTTCCCTAATACTATCAATTCCGCCACCAGTAAGAGCATGGTCCTGGCACCCACTTGGCACTTCCAGGCACAAATGTCTCCTTCATACGTTGTAGTGGCACTTGCCTTTGTCAATGGCTCCGGCACTCTCTCCTCTCATAAACCACCGTCGACACAGAGTGCCACCTCTCTCACCTCATAAACCACAGTCTACACGCACAGTGCCATCCCCACCTACCACTCTCCCAGAAGGAACCTGCCTGCATTAGGGTCACCTGTTGACAAAAAATAAAGAGGAATGACTATCATATTATGTTGGCTTCTAGGTTAATACTCTTACAAAATTAATTTGTTTTTATGCCAACTTAATGTAGCTGAGAAAAGCGGAGAGCCTTCTCTTCTGTACTCTCTTCTACCTACGCCTGCCCTCTCCAATCAACCACACCCTACCTCCCTTCTTTCTTCCCTCCTCCTCACAACTCCCTCCTCCTTTCCTTCTCTCCTCCATACTACTCTCTCTCTCTCTCTCCTTTCTTCTCTCTTCTCCATAACCCAACTTCTTAAAAGATGCTGGAAGAGGAGAAGACGACAGGGTGTTAGTGAAGAGAAGGGGAGAGGTAGCAGGAGAGGGTGAAGGTAGGAGAGGTGTAGAAGAGAGGTAGGGGGATGAGAGGGTAGAGAGGTTGAGGGGATGAGAGGGTAGAAACTGGGCGACCCCTTCAAACTGACTGGGCCATGTTCGCCTAATTTGTAATAAAACGAACAAAAACAAAACAAAAATAATAATACATACATACATATATATATATATATATATATATATATATATATATATATATATATATATATATATATATATATATATATATATATATATATATATATATATATATATATATATATATATATATATATATATATATATATATATATATATATATTCATAAATTTATATATATTCATAAATTTTATTTATAATTTTAATTTTAAACCAATTGCTTTAGTATAATAACTTATAAACATTATGGGGAAATTAACATTTCTCAGAACTAAATATGTTTCTTAGTTATTTTCTTACAACAAACAAGTCAAATATATCACAATATTCACACAAAGTTTACATCTACGGTACATAAATGACAAAAAGGCACAATAACAGTAATAGTATTACTGCTTCTACCTTTCCTACTACTACTACTACTACTATTGCCTCACTTCACTCCCCTTTCTATCTCTTGTGACAAAAGACTACTTCCTCTACTTTCTACCACTTCTACAACCATTACCACTACCAGTATTACCACTACTTCTTCCGCTCAGTCTCCCGTCCCTGTCCTCCTCTGCCTATATATACTGGCTCCCTCGCTCTCTCGTATCAGTGTGACTTGTGAATGGTTCAAGTCGGACCCAAACGTAGTCATAAACTTCGCTCTCTCTCTCCTGTGTGCGGGTTATTTGTGTACGGTACATATTATACATACAAATTACAAATATACATACACACTCCATCAATACGACGGCATGTATACTGTACACTCTGAGACGTGCATACTTAACACTTGGAGGGAGGGGGTAAAGGAGGTTTTGTGGGCGAGGGGCTTGGACTTCCAGCAAGCATGTGTGAGCGTGTTAGATAGGAGTGAATGGAGACGAATGGTTTTTGGGACCTGACGAGCTGTTGGAGTGTTAGCAGGGTAACATTTTGTGAAGGGATTCAGGGAAACCAGTTAATTAATTTAGTTGGACTTGAGTCCTGGAAATGGGAAGTAGAATGCCTGCACTTTAAAGGAGGGGTCTGGAATAGTGACAGCTGGGAGGGACTATTCTCAGCTGTCGTATCTGAGCTCCTCTGCAAAGACAGTGATTATGTATGAGTGTGGTGAAAGTGTTGAATGATGATGAAAGTATTTTCTTTTTGGGGATTTTCTTTCTTTTTGGGTCACCCTGCCTCGGTGAGAGACGTCCGACTTTTAATATATATATATATATATATATATATATATATATATATATATATATATATATATATATATATATATATATATATATATATATATATATATATATATATATATATATGTCGTGCCGATTAGGTAAAACTTGCGATTTTGGCTTAAATAGCAACGCTCACCTTGCCATATAAGACAAGTGAAAATTTGTGTATGCAATAATTTCGCCAAAATCATTCTGAAAATAACGAAAAAATATATATTTCATTGTGTTTGTTTATTATTAAATTAATGTTAACGTATCTAAAATATATTTAGTTGGGTTAGGCTAAATTAAATTGCGCTTGTTGTAATAAGGTTAGGTAGGTTTTCAAAGTTTCTCTTGGTACAAAATTATAAATTTTTACATTAACATAAATGAAAAAAATATATCTTTAAACGTATAAGAGAAAATTTTAGAAAGGACTTAATTTTAGATGAGTTCTTGCTAATTGACCAGTTTTACCTAATCGGCACGACATATATATATATATATATATATATATATATATATATATATCATATGATAAACAACACAAGTGAGCTAAAAATAATTTAACACTGAAATGGACTTTGTGAAGCGCTAAAAAAACACATGGATGAGCTTTTGTTGACAGAGACAATGATGGGTGCCAGTAATAGCCCAAATGCTAGTCAATACGCAAATATGCAACAAAACGTAATCCCAGCAATTTTTCAAATTTTAGAGTCAGTGCGTAAACTGCATTAAAAAGGCATTAAAATAATGATTTAAATATCACAAAGGCTGACATATCCAATGCTGTTGTATTAAATAAAATATTTTCCAATTTACGTAAAAAGAGTGATATGTTCAGTAATGCTGATATACCGAATACTAGTAAATTTAGGTTATACCAAATTAATAGCTGAAACAGATTTTCAAAGGCAAAGGCGAATGATAAAATAAAATTTAAGTGATAAAAATTGCAACCTGAGACTTCTCGAGTACTAATTAGTGCAGTAAGATGCGCCCTGAAAGATGTCAACTTGATAGATTTTCACGGCTGCCAAAGCGACCATTGTACGTATTCAGAATAATGTTCGAATTTAAAAACTTCAGAACATAAATATAAATTATGGATATTGGTCAGCTTTGATGTTACTGCTCCTTTCACAGGGTATTAATAGACGAATTTTTAAGATCCCATTCTGATAAACTCACTGAATTTTATTTAACATTTTTCAGTTTCTGTCATAATTAGGTTAATCTCTGCCTAATTTTTACAAATCTGAGTTTAACATATATTAATTACAAAAGTTTAGCATAGAAATAGGTAATCCCTAATATTAAAGGTAAGTAGTTTCCTATATACATTTCAATTCAAAATATATGAAAGTAATTGATAAATCCTTTTTTTCCCCTGATTCTCATATCTACAGTGAGACTTTCTGGTTGATGTCAGCCAGACTTCATTAAACAACCGATGACTTCCACTACACCCGTACATAATCCTACGATGACTTCTGAAAGCACTTGATCCAAGGAAGAAGGAGCGAGACGAACACCTTGATCTTGTTATATATTAGGAACCTATCACGAGTCTCGCAACTTTTGAAGTATTTTGAAATGATTTAAAATTACAATATCTAGAAATATATATTTAAAACCTACTCGCAACACCCTTCATGTTGGTTAAGCTCCGATAGAAAAGTGATTAAAGTTAGGACCGAAACATTTTAAAATATTCTATTTGCATACCTCGAGATTGTCTGCTACTGATTGCAGATGTTTCATAAATCTATTTTACAGCAACATTGTATGGTATGTGTCTAATTTATCATGGTATGTAAAATCAAGGACTCAGCGCTCATACAAGGCGACAACTTGCAGCCTCCATTACAAGTCCATGATCCCTTAGTTAACTTAAAGGTAACTAAGGTGACCTTAAACACAAGACTAAAGTCTCTACTTAATGCAATAGGTTTGCAACAAGACTAGTCCCGGAGCTAAGGGGTATGTCCTACGAGGAGAGGTTAAGGGAAATCGACCTTACGACACTGGAGGACAGGAGAGATAGGGGGGACATGATAACGACATATAAAATACTGAGAGGAATTGACAAGGTTGACAGAGACAGAATGTTCCAAAGATGGGACACAGCAACAAGGGGACACAGTTGGAAGTTGAAGACTCAGATGAATCACAGGGATGTTAGGAAGTATTTCTTCAGTCACAGAGTTGTCGGGAAGTGGAATAGCTTGGGAAGCGATGTAGTGGAGGCAGGTTCCATACACAGCTTTAAGAAGAGGTATGATAAAGCTCATGGCGCAGGGAGAGTGACCCAGTAGCGGCCAGTGAAGAGGCGGGGGCCAGGAGCTATGTCTCGACCCCTGCAACCACAACTAGGTGAGTACAACTAGGTGAGTACACACACACACACACACACACAAACACACACACACTCACACACACACACACACACACACACACACACACACACACACTCACTCACTCACTCTGGCAACAAATATTTAAAATCATTCACGTATGCAGCAATATGGAACATTAATAGACCTGAAAGAGAAAGTTAAAAATTAAAATCAATTAGCATCGTTCGGTGAAACGCACACTCGCAGATAATGCCTCTCCAATTACCAGGAAATATTATCAGGTCCACACAGACCAACACATGCCAGCATGCTACATTCATCTTATATCATGTCACATGTTACCTTCATGTTGTATCATGTTACATTCGTGTTGTATCATGTCACATCAATGTTACATTTATGTTGTATCATGTTACAGTAATGTTACATTCGTGTTGTATCATGTCACATCAATGCTACATTTATGTTGTATCATGTCACATCAATGTTACATTCGTGTTGTATCATGTCACATCAATGCTACATTTATGTTGTATCATGTCCCATCAATGCTACATTTATGTTGTATCATGTTACATTTGTGATATTCACGTTACATTCATATTACATTTATTCTCCTTTCGTCGTTTCATGAATTGTTTAAGAAGCAGTGATCGCCTGGCTGTACATGGGAGTGTCCGCCTGGCTGCATGAGGTCCGCCTGGCTGTACATGGGAGTGTCCGCCTGGCTGTACATGGGAGTGTCCGCCTGGCTGTACATGGGAGTGTCCGCCTGGCTGTACATGGGAGTGTCCGCCTGGCTGTACATGGGAGTGTCCGCCTGGCTGTACATGGGAGTGTCCGCCTGGCTGTACATGGAAGTGTCCGCCTGGCTGTACATGGAGTGTCCGCCTGGCTGTACATGGGAGTGTCCGCCTGGCTGTACGTGGGAGTGTCCGCCTGGCTGTACATGGGAGTGTCCGCTTGGCTGTACATGGAAGTATCCGCCTGGCTGTACATGGAAGTGTCCGCCTGGCTGTACATGGGAGTGTCCGTCTGGCTGTACATGGGAGTGTCCGCCTGGCTGTACATGGGAGTGTCCGTCTGGCTGTACATGGGAGTGTCCGCCTGGCTGTACATGGGAGTGTCCGTCTGGCTGTACATGGGAGTGTCCGCCTGGCTGTACATGGAAGTGTCCGCCTGGCTGTACATGGAAGTGTCCGCCTGGCTGTACATGGGAGTATCCGCTTGGCTGTACATGGAAGTGTCCGCCTGGCTGTACATGGGAGTGTCTGCCTGGCTGTACATGGAAGTGTCCGCCTGGCTGTACATGGAAGCGTCCGCCTGGCTGTACATGGAAGTGTCCGCCTGGCTGTACATGGAAGTGTCCGCCTAGCTGAAGTAAGCTCGTGTTTACCTTGTTGGAGATGGTCATGTTCACCTGCCAGGTTATGGTCGTGTCCGCCTCTGGAGAAGGTCGTGTCTGCCTCTGGAGAAGGTCGTGTCTGCCTCTGGAGAAGGTCGTGTCCGCCTCTGGAGAAGGTCGTGTCTGCCTCTGGAGAAGGTCGTGTCCGCCTCTGGAGAAGGTCGTGTCTGCCTCTGGAGAAGGTCGTGTCCGCCTCTGGAGAAGGTCGTGTCTGCCTCTGGAGAAGGTCGTGTCCGCCTCTGGAGAAGGTCGTGTCTGCCTCTGGAGAAGGTCGTGTCTGCCTCTGGAGAAGGTCGTGTCTGCCTCTGGAGAAGGTCGTGTCCGCCTCTGGAGAAGGTCGTGTCCGCCTCTGGAGAAGGTCGTGTCCGCCTCTGGAGAAGGTCGTGTCTGCCTCTGGAGAAGGTCGTGTCCGCCTCTGGAGAAGGTCGGTCTGCCTCTGGAGAAGGTCGTGTCTGCCTCTGGAGAAGGTCGTGTCTGCCTCTGGAGAAGGTCGTGTCCGCCTCTGGAGAAGGTCGTGTCCGCCTCTGGAGAAGGTCGTGTCCGCCTCTGGAGAAGGTCGTGTCTGCCTCTGGAGAAGGTCGTGTCTGCCTCTGGAGAAGGTCGTTTCCGCCTCTGGAGAAGGTCGTGTCCGCCTCTGGAGAAGGTCGTGTCTGCCTCTGGAGAAGGTCGTTTCCGCCTCTGGAGAAGGTCGTGTCCGCCTCTGGAGAAGGTCGTGTCCGCCTCTGGAGAAGGTCGTGTCCGCCTCTCTCAGCCTGGCATAGCCGTGTAAACACTGACTCGCTGACTCGTGTCAAGTAGAAAAAGCAATCCTCGTAGGCAATAAAATCAATGATACTTTAATCCCCTTAAGGAATTAAAATAAATTTTCAGTGTATCTATATAGTTACATACATTTTTATATGGCGTATATGCGTTGAGTTACACACCTTAGAGTATATGCTATAAGATACACACACATCTGTAAATATACTTAGAGATACACAATTATCTGCATATATAATAGTGAACACAGAAAGGAAAACCTGAGCGCTTTCACGTGCTTACACATACATCTTCAGAGGAAGATGTGTGCGTAAGCACATGAATGTGCTCAGATTTTTTTTTTATTTTTCACTGTGGTATTTTTTATACATTTGCAATCATGCGTTCTATTGTGATTTTTCCCGTATCTGTACCTCCCACCTACATACGCCGAGACACTGACCTATCTGCATATATATGCTGAGGGTATATTCCCTATATTTCTGAAACTTCCATGAGTGTCACAAGAATCACCATTTCCCAGAGTCTCAGGAAAAAAAATGGGATTGTCACAAAAAAAAAACCCATTTTGTGTCCAAAACTTCGATATTATTTTCAAAAGTGACTGTCACGTCACTTAAGAATCGCGACGCTGTGCTTTGGAAATATGCAAATACCAAGTAAAAGTCTTAAGTATATTCTAAGACTTGGGAAAGAAAAAAATGAATTGTCTTCTGGAAGGAAATTAAGGCTTACAACCGTGGCAGCACTTCCGCCTGGTCAGCGATCCGCACACACACACACACGGGGCCATGAGCTGTGAATCGACGCCTGCAACCACAAATAAGCGAGTACACATCTGTATTGGTTAATGAAAAAAACAACCCCAATCCCCTCTCAGGTATAACACATTCCTGATCCCATGTTCAAACACAATCCTCACCTGTGCTTGAGCGACAGTCAGCTCCATTGGTGGAAACGACTAATGGGTTAATAGAACAACTATCTTGCTAAAGTGCCGCTCACCCTCCACTAGGGACTCGTTGTGTGTGCTGAAGAGGGCAATCTGGAGAGAGTTTATTAAGCTCTATCAGAACATACACTCAGGTTATTTTTCGTGTGCTGAAGAGATTGTTGGAGTGTACTGTGTACATGAGAGACTGTTGGGATGTACTGAGTACGTGAGAGATTGTTAAGGTGTACTGAGTACACGAGAGATTGTCGGTGTACTGGGTACAATGTAGCGTAATAAAATGTGCTTTCACTAGCCAGAAGCGGGAATGAAATTAATATTAATGGTTGTGTTGGCAGAGGGACGGATGAATCTGGTAGGAGTGGTGGTAAACCGAGACTCACCCAAGAGTGGTGGTACAGAGACTGGAACTCACCCAAGAGTGGTAGTTGGATGACGGAATTGCCTGGTAGGGGAGACGGTTAATCACCTAGGAATGGCGGTAGGGAAGCTGGCAATTACACTGGAATAGTGGTATGGAAGCTGGCAATTACACAGGAATGGTGGTAGAGAAGCTGGGAATCTCCCAGGAATGGTGGCAGGGAGGCTGGCAATTATACAGGAATTGTGGTAGGGAAGCTGGGAATCTCCTAGCAATGGTGGTTGGGTGAAAGGAAACCACCCTGAAATATGGTAGGGAGACTGAGACGTACCTAGGAATGGTGGAAGAGTGACTGGGAACATTTAACCTCTACCCTTATTACTGAGGACACTGACCACTACCATCAACGTCACCAACAATACAAACCCCATTGGTGCCGCTACCACCACCACCACTTGTGCCAATTGTCGCTATTAACGCCACTATTATTGTCATCACTAAAACAATCGTTACAATCTCAGTAATCACTGTCACAATCAAAACACCAATAATTAGTTCCAGCACTCACTATCACCAGTGCAAATAAACCGCTCTGGTGCTTGAGGCAACGTAGCCATGCTCAGCCTAGAGTCGTACACATCTCTTACACCAGACCAATAACTTTCTATTTATCCCCCAGAGGACCGCTTCCAGTTAACGATCACGAGGGGAACGGTAGTCCTCAAGTACTATTTCATGCTGAAACCAACCTACCTACCTACCTACCTATACAATGGTGTATTGGAAGGTAGGTAGCAAGAGAGACACAAACTGGTGTTGGGAGTAGGAGAAAACGAATTTGAGTAGTTTTCTTTGGGGAAGTCGACGTTTTTCTGACAGAAAATAATACTGTTCTACCTGGGAGTGTGCGAGAAGGAAAATGCCCGTGAAGGGTAGCCAAGGAAACGTAAGTGTATGTCGTGCCGAATAGGTAAAATTTGCGATTTTTGGCTTAAATAGTAACGCTCTTCTTGCCGAATAAGGCAAGCGAAAATTTGTGTATGCAATAATTTCGCAAAAATCATTCTGAATTTAAAGAAAAAAAAATTTCATTGTGCTTGTTTATTATTAAATTATTGTAAACTTATAAAAAATATATTTAGGTGTATTAGGCTAAATTAAATTGCGCTTGTTATAAGGTTAGATAAGTTTGCTAAGATTCTTTTGGTACAAAATTATTAATTTTTACATTAACATAAATGAAAAAAAATATATCTTTAAACGTATAAGATAAAATTTTAGAAAGGACTTAATTTTAAATAAGTTCTTGCTAATTGACCAATTTTACCCAATTTTACCTATTCAGCACGACATATATATATATATATATATATATATATATATTTATTTATTTTTTATTAACACATCGGCCGATTCCCACCAAGGCAGGGTGGCCTGAAAAAGAAAAACTTTCATCATCATTCACTCCATCACTGTCTTGCCAGAGGGGTGCTTTACACTACAGTTATAAAACTGCAACATTAACACCCCTCCTTCAGAGTGCAGACACTGTACTTCCCATCTCCAGGACTCAAGTCCGGCCTGCCGGTTTCCCTGAATCCCTTCATAAATGTTACTTTGCTCACACTCCAACAGCACGTCAAGTATTAAAAACCATTTGTCTCCATTCACTCCTATCAAATACGCTCACACATGCTTGCTGGAAGTCCAAGCCCCTCGCACACAAAACCTCCTTTACCCCCTCCCTCCAACCTTTCCTAGGCCGACCCCTACCCCGCCTTCCCTCCACTACAGATTTATACACTCGAAGTCATTCTGTCTCGTTCCATTCTCTCTACATGTCCGAACCACCTCAACAACCCTCCTCAACTCTCTGGATAACAGTTTTGGTAATCCGCACCTCCTCCTAATTTCCAAACTCCGAATTCTCTGCATTATATTCACACCACACATTGACCTCAGACATGACATCTCCACTGCCTCCAGCCTTCTCCTCGTTGCGACATTCATCACCCATGCTTCACACCCATATATGAGTGTTGGTATAACTATACTCTCATACATTCCCCTCTTTACTTCCATGGACCAGGTTCTTTGTCTCCACAGACTCCGAAGTGCTCCACTCACCCTTTTCCCCTCATCAATTCTATGATTCACCTCATCCTTCATATATATATATATATATATATATATATAAAGGCCTCTCCTCACTTAGTGACGTACTTGTTTACCGACGACTCGGACTTATGATGGGCTCTCTGACCAGTATGCATACCTAAATAATGTATATTAGAGCTGATTTCCTCTATTCTGTTTATTGCAATATACAGCATGCTACTGTATAAACATTTAAAAATGTTGTGAATAGTGCAAAGGTGACATTAAAACAATATCAAAGATGGTTGACACAAACCCACTACTATTATAGTATGCTCCTTGCTTAGCAACAAATCTGTTTACAGATGTGGTCTTAGGAATGGAACTCCATCGTTAAGTGAGGAGAGGCTCATATATATATATATATATATATATATATATATATATATATATATATATATATATATATATATATATATATTATATATAATCCCAGCAATTCCGGGAAAAGGATTATTTTTCTGAGTTCAGGAGAATTATTGTTCTACCTAAGAGTTCGAAGGAAGGATTATTTCCATTTCTGGGAGAGACGGAAGGCTTACTGATATGCCTGAAAGCCATGGAGTATTATTTCTGCCTGGGAGTTCAGGAAAAATACTACTTCGCTGTAATTTTTCTGCGCAAGAGATATTAGAAAACGTTAGTAACTTAATGTTAGACTTTTTTTCTTTACAATTAAATTTACAGGCTAAGAGCCGTTAAGCTAACTCAGCTTATTCACAGGCCAAAAGCTGTTATCCTACCAAAGCTCACTTACAAGGTAAGAGGCGTCAACCTACCTCAGCTCATTTACAGGCCAAGCGCCGTTAGCCTACCTCAGCTTATTCACAGGCCAAGAGCTGTTATTTTACCTCGGCTCATTTACAAGCTAAGAGCTGTTAACCTACCTCAGCTCATTTACAGGCTAAGAGTTAACCTACTTCAGCTCATTTACAAGCTAAAAGCTGCTACATACCTCAGCTCATTTACAAGCTAAGAGTTGTTAACCTACCTCAGCTCATTTACAAGCTAAGAACTGTTAACCTATCTCAGCTCATTTACAAGCTAAGAGAT
Source organism: Cherax destructor (assembly GCA_009830355.1). NCBI lineage: Eukaryota > Metazoa > Arthropoda > Malacostraca > Decapoda > Parastacidae > Cherax > Cherax destructor. Next base: position 140,192 of record WNWK01003708.1, read on the forward strand.
GTTAACCTACCTCAGTTTATTTGCAAGCTAAGAGCTAACCTACCTCAGCTCATTTACAAGCTAAGAACTGTTAACCTACCTCAGCTCATTTACAAGCTAAGAACTGTTAACCTACCTCAGCTGATTTACAAGCTAAGAGATGTTAACCTACCTCAGCTGATTTACAAGCTAAGAGATGTTAACCTACCTCAGTTTATTTGCAAGCTAAGAGCTAACCTACCTCAGCTCATTTACAAGCTAAAAGGTGTTAACCTACCTCAGTTCATCTCAGAGCCCAGCACTAAAGTACAATGAAATTCCTCCTTTCCCAGGAATGCTACCCATACTAGTCTGCTAACTCCAGTGTACCTACTTGCTGTTAGGTGAGCAGGAGTAACAGGTCTAAGGAAACATGCCTAACGTTTCCACTTGAACCAGAGTGAGCCGAAGGCGCTATCACCTGAGCCACGGGCCACTTTGTCAGATTCAAAGCCTATCGACAGCACAGAAGTCACTAAAATTGCAATTTATTTGTAAACTGGTGTCAGCTATACCTAATTCCTTAAAATAGGGGTTTAACTACGTAGACGTTCTAAGGCTGGTGACCTATGAAGGATGTCTGGACAGAAACCTACGTAAATAGGATCTTGCCAGGATGGAGCCTTCCTGCGAAGGATATCAGGATGGAGACCTACCAATATAAGGCCATGAAAATTTAGAGAATTCCCTACGTAAGGTCTTGACATGATGAACTACCAACATAGGACCTTGAGAGTTTGGAGATCTACATTGAGAAGATGGAGAGCTTCCTACATATTGTCTTGAGACCTAGACAGGTTGGATAGCTACCCAAATTGGGACTTGACAGGAAGAAAAACCATTTACATATAACAATGAGAGGATGGATAGCTTCCTAAGTAGGGTCTTGACAGGAAGAAAAGCTTGCTACATATGATATTGACAGACTGGAGAGCTACCTATGCAGGATCTTGTCACGACTGAGACCCATCACGTAGACCCTTAACAATGGAGGCCTCTTTATACACGAGATCGAGAGAAAAGATATTTTGTGTAAACAAGCAGGGATGAAGAATGTAAGTACAGGTAGGATCGGGTGAAACAGATTACCTCTGGGCTGTACCTGGAGAGACCTTCTCCTTCCTGGGAGGCGGTGGTATGGGAAGTTCATTGCTCAAGGCTCGGCTAGGAAGCAATTTTCTCCCTACAGCACCCTGTAAAGGCAATTTTTTTCCAACGGCACTCTGAGAGCATTTTTTTTACTCAGGGCACACTGCGAAAGCGATTTGTTTGCCTAGAGTTCATAAAAAACGATTTGTTTACCTAAAACAAATTAAGAAAGCTATTTGTTTACCCAGAGCATCATGTGTTTATGTAGAGCACCGTGAGAAAGCAATTTATTTTTCTAGAGCACCGAGAAGAAGTAATTTGTTTACCTACAGCACCGCGAGAAAGTGCTTTTGCATGGGCTTCAAAAAAGAAATTCTTCACAAAAAGAAATTTTTCTTTCTCGTATTGCATGGCAATACGAGAAAGCTATTTTTTCCCATTTATAGTCCTGCAAGAATATAATTTATGGTTTCAGAACACAATAAGAAAGTCGTCTACCTAGGCTACTCTGGAAAATGAATTTTTCTACGTGGGACCCTGTGAAGAAGTGTTTCTTATCTAACGAGGTCCAAGTGAAAGACTATTTTTGATTGAAAACGAGGAATTATGTATATAGTGCACATAGAACAAAAAGTGTGGTAATTTAATGCACAGGACGTGAGGAAGAAAACTATTCATTAGAGTGGAAGCAGTGTTTATCATACTGGTTGGGCAAGACAATACTTTCAGTTCGACTGAAAGAGGCAGTGCCGGTTTCTAATTTTAGCTGAGGAATCAATGTTAGTGTCTAAATCTATTTGGGATTGTTTCTGAAGTTAAATTACATACCTAAGATTTGGAAAAACCCAACAGCGTCACAAGTCATGAGTTCCTGCGGTATGTGTAGGTAACTTGCCTATTCTGGTGACCTTGTTATAACAAATAAGATAGTAATAAAGGGGAATTTACTTAAATGTCTCTGAGAAAGGCGAGATCTACATTCAGGAATCCGAGAGAAAAGTCTTTTCCCCAGGAGCCTGTGACGTCCTTTACTAAGGTGAACCCTTCACCCAAGTGTCTGAAAAGGGAAAATCCTTCACCTAAGACCTTTTAAGAAAGGTATGTTCTTCAGTCTAGACGCCCTGGTAAATGTAAATTCGTCTTGCACGAGCCTCTAAGAAAGTAGAAGCCTTCGGTGAAGAGCCTGTCCGAGAGAGAATTTCTTGTTTCCTTATCTTTCCTTCTGTACATTAAGAAAGAGCGGACGAAGCGTTTCTTCACTGTTTTCTTGTCCTTTCTCCTGTACAGAAGGAAAGACGGAAAAAAACATTTCTCCTCTATGTCTCCTTGTTATTTCTCCTGCGCAGCAATTAAGCGGAGAAAAAGGATTTTTCTTCGCAGCTTCTGTCCAGCAGCAACAAGAGACTCCCCGACTGTGCCCAAGTCATCATCAACATTAAACAGTCGGAATAAAACTTGATGTAGTTTAGTAAGTAGAGTTTTGTGTCGATCTAGCGTGCGTGTGTGTACTCACCTAACTGATGGTTGCTAGGGTTGAGTCTCAGCTCCTGGCCTTACCTCTCCGATGGATAATACTGAATTCCCTCTCTCTCCTGGCTGTGTGATATCAATCATACCTCCACCACTTCGGTGCCTAAGTCATTTTGTTTCCGGACCATTTTAAGGCTAAAGAAGTATTTCCTGACACTCCTGTGACTCATTTGTGTTTTTAGCTTCTAGCTGTGCCCTCGTGTTCTTTAGATCCGCCTCTCAAACAAACTCGCTCTGTACACCCTGTCAATTCATCTCAGTATTTTGTACGTCGTAATCATGTCACCTCTGGTCCTCCTGTTGTCTAATGTCGTTAGGTTTAACTCCCTAAGCCTCTCCTCACAGCTCATTCGTCTCAGTTCTGGGACTAGTTTAGTTGCAAGCTTTTGCATTTTTTTCTGCTTCTTTAAATGCTTTATTATATGAGTAATTATATTATATATATATATATATATATATATATATATATATATATATATATATATATATATATATATATATATATATATATATATATTATATATATGTTGCTACAGATTTCTCGGCGAAATACTACATCCCAAAGGTTTACGCTAAATTCTGGCCCTATCATCTGCTTGCAGCAAGAGAGATCGTGATTCGTGAGATCAGGCGTGAAGTAAAGATGTTACCACAGTGACACCGACGTTTAAACTCCAGCGGTTCCTTCCTTCTCACTTGAACACAATAAATCAGTAACACGCGATTACCTCTGACGCGCGAGGCGGAGCCAACTGTGCCACACAATGCAGACACAAAGATAATTCAAAAGAAAGATGTCACAGACTCGCTCAGAATTTCCTGAAATCCGATTCGATAAAATAAAACTTTTTTTTTTGTCGATTTAAAAAAAATGTATACTTTTTTGAGTTTCGGTGTGCAGGGTAGCAGGCCATTCATCTGATAGCCTCTACAGAAATTTACAAATTCACTCATTCTCTTTGTTGAGCCAACAATGCAACGTATGTCCACATCTACAATCACAATTCTTCCATACTCGTCAGCCCCAATAACTTGTGTAACTCCATACATGAAATAATTTATAATGATGAGTGATGCTGGTCAACACTCATACGCTCATTATCTGTCACATAGACAATGAGTGTAAGGTGACGAGAAATATATAATTAGAAAGACACTGGATACATACCTACTGTATATAGAAGGAACTTATAGGGGTTTATGGATACGAAATCCTGCCTCATGAACCTAGTGTTCTATGAGAGGATGATGGAAATAGGAAATGACAGATAGTGGTGGCTAGATTAAATATTCTTTAACTGTATCCCGCCAGAGACTGGTCAACAAGCTCGATTTACTAGCTTGTGGCACATGGAGTGCCCAAGAGACAAAATAATTATTAGACTGGGTAAAGAGTATTTTTAAAGAATAAGTCCCTGGGCTCATTCTTTCACTATTTATTAACGTCCTGTTAGTAGGAAGAGACTCCTATATGTTGATGACAATGACAAAACTGAAAATTATGCAACTGGAAGACACCCACAAAACCCTGGAACAAATACTGTCGCCGAGTATGTCGACTGAAGACAGAGCATCACTTGGGAGGGAAGTAACTCCAGACATCGAATAAAGTAAAATACTTCAACTATGAGACACAACTGAACCTGACGACATTACATAAAAGAAGAACCAGGACAGACATAATGACAACGTATATAATACTCAAGAGTATTTGACAGGGTTGATAGGAAAAGTTTAATAGGAGACGGGAAACGGCAACATGGGGGCAAAGTTGGAAGCTAAAAATTGCTCAAATAAGCCACACAGATGTCAAGAAATTCTTCCTTAGCCTCAGAATTATCAGAAAGTTTTATGAATTGGAGGAAGAAACAGTGGAGGCAGACTCTACATATAGATTGAAGAATACGTAAAATACAGATCTTAATGCGAGAAGGAGTGAATGTGACCACTCCCATCGAAGAAATGGGCAAGGGATCTGGACCAGTAGAGCCACAAATTGATCATCCCACACATCCCACCCACATCCGCATCTGTCCGTCCCTTCAAGCACCTAAAATCAATCGCTGACAAAGGCTACGGAGTGAACTTCAGCGCCTCGTTAAGACCAGACACTCACCGGCTCCACCAATTCTCTATAGATAAGCTATCCACTGAGGCTCCCTTAATGAACTCCGTCAAGCAGTCATTAAGTTCTTGAAGGGATCTTAGTGGAATGTCAATTACGCAGAAGATTCTGAGTTAGTCGCTTAATACACTCTCGCTGCAACTTAGCCAGCCTTGCAGTAAGCCATAGGAGCCCTAAATTAACCTGATGGCTTTACCTGAAAATTAATATTGGTCTTGTGACGTCATTAAATCACTGGAATGAATAAATAGTCCAGCAGGAAAGGTCTGAGTTGCCAGCGCTCCGATCTGAGCTCAACCACTCTGATTGAACACAATGATTAATGCAGACCCAGCAGTGAGCATTTACATACTGTTAATTGCACCCTGTGCCACTGATCAATATGACGCTTTTCTATGTCGTACGAGTGTAAGAATTATGTATTTCGCATGTATCTATGTCGTATGTATTTATGAATGTGTTGCTGCTACTGCTCTCTCCCGTGTGTTGCTGCTGCTGCTCCTCTCTCCCGTGTGTTGTTGCTATTGCTCTCTCCCGTGTGTTGTTGCTATTGCTCTCTCCCGTGTGTTGCTGCTGCTGCTCCTCTCTCCCGTGTGTTGCTGCTGCTGTTCCTCTCTCCCGTGTGTTACTGCTGCTGCTCCTCTCTCCCGTGTGTTGCTGCTACTGCTCTCTCCCGTGTGTTGCTGTTGCTGCTCCTCTCTCCCGTGTGTTGCTGCTGCTGTTCCTCTCTCCCGTGTGTTGCTGCTGCTGTTCCTCACTCCCGTGTGTTGCTGCTACTGCTCTCTCCCGTGTGTTGCTGTTGCTGCTCCTCTCTCCGTGTGTTGCTGCTGCTGTTCCTCTCTCCCGTGTGTTGCTGCTGCTGCTCCTCTCTCCCGTGTGTTGCTGCTGCTGTTCCTCTCTCCCGTGTGTTGCTGCTGCTGCTCCTCTCTCCCGTGTGTTGCTGCTGCTCCTCTCTCCCGTGTGTTGTTGCTGCTGCTCCTCTCTCCCGTGTGTTGCTGCTGCTGCTCCTCTCTCTCGTGTGTTGCTGCTGCTGCTCCTCCCGTGTTGCTGCTGCTGTTCCTCTCTCCCGTGTGTTGCTGCTGCTGCTCCTCTCCCGTGTGTTGCTGCTGCTGCTCCTCTCCCGTGTGTTGCTGCTGCTGTTCCTCTCTCCCGTGTGTTGCTGCTGTTCCTCTCTCCCGTGTGTTGCTGCTGCTGCCTCTCTCCCGTGTGTTGTGCTGCTGTTCCTCTCTCCGTGTGTTGCTGCCTGTCCTCCTCCGTGTGTTGCTGCTGCTCTCCTCCTGTGTTGTTGCTGCTGCTTTCCTCTCTCCCGTGTGTTGTTGCTGCTGTTCCTCTCTCCGTGTGTTGCTGCTGCTTCCTTCTCCCGTGTGTTGCTGCTGTTCCTCTCTCCCGTGTGTTGCTGCTGCTTCCTCTCTCCCGTGTGTTGCTGCTGCTTTCCTCTCTCCCGTGTGTTGCTGCTGTCTCTCTCCGTGTGTTGCTGCTTGTCCTCTCTCCCTGTTGTGCTGCTGTCCTCTCCCTGTGTTCTCTGCTGCTTCTGGTTGCTGCTGCTTTCCTCCGTGTGTTGTGCTGCTGTTTTTCTCTCCTGTGTTCTGTCTCTCCTCTCCGTGTGCTGCTTCTTCCTTGTGTTGCTGTCTCTTCTCCGTGTTGTTTGTTCTCCGTGTTTCTGCTGTCCTCCCTGTGTTCTCTGTTCTCCCGTGTGTTGCTGCTGCTTCTCTCCCGTGTGTTGTGTGTGCTCCTCTCTCCTGTGTTGCTGCTGCTGTCCTCTCCGTGTGTTGCTGCTGCTCCTCTCTCCCGGTGTTGCTGTGTGTCCTCTCCCGTGTGTTGCTGCTGCTGCTCTCCTCCGTGTGTTGCTGCTGCTCCTCTCCGTGTGTTGCTGCTGCTCCTCTCTCCCGTGTGTTGCTGCTGCTGTTCCTCTCTCCCTGTGTTGCTGCTGCTTCTCTCCCGTGTGTTGCTGCTTCCTCTCCTGTGTTGCTGCTGCTCTCTCTCCGTGGTTGTGCTGCTCTCCTCCGTGTGTTCTGTCTCTCTCCCCGTGTGTGCTGCTCTCCTCTCTCCGTGTTGCTGCTGCTGCTCTCTCCCGTGTGTGCTGCTGCTGTCCTCTCCGTGTGTTGCTGTTCTCTCTCCTGTGTTGCTGCTTCTCTCTCCGTGTGTTGTGCTGCTCTCTCTCCTGTGTTGTTGCTGCTTCTCTCTCCGTGTTGTGCTCTGCCTCTCTCCGTGTGTTGCTGCTCTCCTCCGTTGTTGCTCTTTCCTCTCCCGTTGTTGCTGCTGCTCTCTCTCTGTGTTGCTGTGCTGCTCCTCTCCTGTGTTGCTGCTGCTGCTCTCTCTCCTGTGTGTTGTGCTGCTGCTCCTCTCCGTGTGTTGTGTGCTGCTCCTCTCTCCGTGTGTTGCTGCTGCTGTCTCTCCCGTGTGTTGCTGCTGCTCCTCTCTCCTGTGTGTTGCTGCTGCTGCTTCTCTCCCGTGTGTTGCTGCTGCTGTCTCTCTCCTGTGTTGTGCTGTGCTGCTCTCTCCGTGTGTTGCTGCTGCTGTCCTCTCCTGTGTTGCTGCTGCTGCTCTCTCTCCTGTGTGTTGCTGCTGCTCCTCTCTCCTGTGTTGCTGCTGCTTCCTCTCTCCCGTGTGTTGCTGTTCTCTCTCCCGTGTGTTGTGCTGCTGCTCTCTCTCCGTGTGTTGTGCTGTGCCTCTCCGTGGTTGCTGCTGCTGCTCTCTCCCGTGTGTTGCTGCTGCTCTCTCTCCTGTGTTGTGCTGCTGCTCCTCTCTCCGTGTGTTGCTGCTGCTGCTCCTCCTCTCTCATGTGGTGCTGCTGCTGCTCCTCTCTCCCGTGTGTTGCTGCTGCTGCTCCTCTCTCCCGTGTGTTGCTGCTGCTGCTCCTCTCTCCCGTGTGTTGCTGCTGCTGCTCCTCTCCCGTGTGTTGCTGCTGCTGCTCTCAACCTTGTGCTGCTGTTGCTGCTCTCCTCTGTGCTGTTACTGCTCTCCTCTGTGCTCTTACTGCTCTCCTCTGTGCTCTTACTGCTCTCCTCTGTGCTCTTACTGCTCTCCTCTGTGCTCTTACTGCTCTCCTCTGTGCTCTTACTGCTCTCCTCTGTGCTCTTACTGCTCTCCTCTGTGCTCTTACTGCTCTCCTCTGTGCTCTTACTGCTCTCCTCTGTGCTCTTACTGCTCTCCTCTGTGCTCTTACTGCTCTCCTCTGTGCTGTTACTTCTCTCCTCTGTGCTCTTACTGCTCTCCTCTGTGTTGTTACTGCTCTCCTCTGTGCTCTTACTGCTCTCCTCTGTGTTGTTACTGCTCTCCTCTGTGTTGTTACTGCTCTCCTCTGTGCTGTTACTTTTCTCCTCTGTGCTCTTACTGCTCTCCTCTGTGCTGTTACTGCTCTCCTCTGTGTTGTTACTTCTCTCCTCTGTGTTGTTACTGCTCTCCTCTGTGCTCTTACTGCTCTCCTCTGTGTTGTTACTGCTCTCCTCTGTGTTGTTACTGCTCTCCTCTGTGCTGTTACTTCTCTCCTCTGTGCTCTTACTGCTCTCCTCTGTGCTGTTACTGCTCTCCTCTGTGTTGTTACTTCTCTCCTCTGTGCTGTTACTGCTCTCCTCTGTGCTCTTACTGCTCTCCTCTGTGTTGTTACTGCTCTCCTCTGTGCTCTTACTGCTCTCCTCTGTGTTGTTACTGCTCTCCTCTGTGTTGTTACTGCTCTCCTCTGTGCTGTTACTTTCTCTCTTGTGCTCTTACTGCTCTCCTCTGTGCTGTTACTGCTCTCCTCTGTGTTGTTACTTCTCTCCTCTGTGCTGTTACTGCTCTCCTCTGTGCTCTTACTGCTCTCCTCTGTGTTGTTACTGCTCTCCTCTGTGCTCTTACTGCTCTCCTCTGTGCTGTTACTGCTCTCCTCTGTGTTGTTTCTGCTCTCCTCTGTGCTGTTACTTCTCTCCTCTGTGCTGTTACTGCTCTCCTCTGTGCTCTTACTGCTCTCCTCTGTGCTCTTACTGCTCTCCTCTGTGCTCTTACTGCTCTCCTCTGTGTTGTTTCTGCTCTCCTCTGTGCTGTTACTTCTCTTCTCTGTGCTCTTACTGCTCTCCTCTGTGCTCTTACTGCTCTCCTCTGTGCTCTTACTGCTCTCCTGTGCTCTTACTGCTCTCCTCTGTGCTCTTACTGCTCTCCTCTGTGCTCTTACTGCTCTCCTCTGTGCTCTTACCGCTTGACAGCTCATGACTGACAGGTGTCAAACATTTGTCACTAAACATTATAAACAACACAGGGAACATATTTAGTGTTGAATAAAACTGTTGGACACAATAACAGTAAGGACCTCAATTTTTTTTAATATTAAAAACGCATTTTAACCTTATTTTCCCCGTCATTAATACCAGGTTAATTTGCATAAAGATAACATATGCCGACAACATATAATACATCAATGAATAAATTTATCATTAGTATAACACTCTGAAGAGTATATCCACTTGGTATCAACATAAATTACATGATGTATATGTATGGTACTTATTCAGTACAGACAAGATGAACAGTTAGACACGTGTGCAACATCTGGGTATCTTTACTGTAGACGTTTCGCCAATTATGTCCTTGAATTTGTATTGTTAAAGCCACTGGATGACGAACGTCTACAATAAAGATACCCAGGTGTTGCACATGTGTGTAATTCTTCATTATATATTATATGATCTTCGTGTTAGGTAATATACATTACGTTCTCTTGGTATGAGCAATATAAACTACAAAGTGTTTGTATCAGGCAATATAAATTACATCCTATTAATATCAGGCAATGTAAATTACATCATCTTAATATCAGGCAATATAAATTACATCCTATTAATATCAGGCAATATAAATTACATCATCTTAATATCAGGCAATATAAATTACATCCTCTTGGTATCACGAAATAAAAACTTCAATGGCAGTAAAAATTATTTGGATTTTTTTTAAAAAAGTCATTAAAAAAGCAATTACGTCAAGAAGCCTAACATTTCCTGTTATGTTAACAGGTCTGATATCATAACGGAAAATGTTAACAGGTTTGATATCATAACAGGAAATGTTAACAGGTATGATATCATGGAGAGGATAGCTCTAATTTCCTGGATGAAGAGCCCTTCAACCTGCATCAAACCTCCGCCTCTCATCCCCCATCCCTTGCAGGGATAAACAATTTATTACTACTCTTGTGGAAAAGGACACTTGTGTACAGTTTAGGACATTTATTGAATGACATCTCGTCACAAGTGGCTGTATCAGTCTTAATGAAGGACTGAAGAAGCCACTCGTGGAGAAAAGTTTCCTTTAATAGAAGTCCTGAACTGTACACAAGAGTCTTTTTCCACAGTTTGTCGGCATCAATATACTATTTACAACCGTTACTAATGCCACTTGCCTTATCATCAGAAACGAGTGGGGTTAGTTCTTGTAACTATGTTTCTCTGTAACATTTCCATCACCTCTCATTTGATGGGTTTAAGCTGCATAATAAGCTTATTAGATTCAATCAAATCGTCATCGTGAGCATCATATCCCTCAAGAGCTCTGGCTCTTTACATACATCTGGTAACTGAGAGATTTAAGTCAGGTGATGGCTCTATGATCCTCTTACTATGAACAGGGTTCTGCACAGAGGCTAAGACATGGGATTAATAATCAAGTTTAAGTGATTTCGTTGCGGTTATCTCCTTTTAGGCCTCAGTTCCTATGTTACAATTTATATGGTCGGACCAGAATGTTTCCCGGACCTCCCAACTACTGTGTATAAAAATAGAAGCAGCAGCAGTCAGTGAACCTGGTTCAATCGCACTGGGAGTCTCGCGGGTCCATGAACCATCATCTTGGAAGCTGGTGTCATTGTAGCTCGGCTTCTTTCTGTGGCTCAGGTATCCCAGAAAGTTTATTACGCGCGATACACAAAAAATTCCTGCTAAAAAGCTCTCGTGTCCTCGTGCAAAAAAAAAAAAAAAAAAAGATAAACTCCAAGACTCACGTACTTTTGAAATAGCCTATTGATATGTTACACGAAAATTTTCTTACAGGTAAAGTTTACCGTTTGACCGCATTATTCATATAACTACATTATTTTATTCATGTAGAAGCGTTGATGTTTCTCTAAGGCAGGTGAGTGTATGTTGTTCTGCCAGTCACTAGGCTGCTCTCGGTCTTCTTCAAGCGGAGGACAATAAACTTAAACCGTTTTCATAGCGTGTGTTGACCACAGATCATCATCCAATCTGTTTATAAGAGGTCGGCCTTCTGAGGAGGAGCCTGCCTCGGTGCAGAGGAGTGACTCCTCACACAAAGAAATAGACTCACCCTTACCTTCTATGATAGAACCTTATTGCCTGTCATTTCCCAAAAGCTGTATGACCACTATGGGTTTAGGACTTTCAAATATAATAAAATAATATTAACCAACTAGAGGTGAGCATCTCGCTTAAACACACTTCCCAACATAAGTAAAAATTAGTTTATTTAATTTCAATTAAGCTGTCTTGTGCGCTCAAACTGGGATGTACACCAATTATGTGAACATTGGAGCTCATTCCGTGTAGCTGTTGGGCACGTGAGCGTGCTTAAGGAACTAACAACAAACTTGATCCTCGGTGAGCGTGATTGCTTTTAGTTATTTGTAGCTCCAGGAGGAGAGATGCTCGTGTCGTGTATTATGTTGTCTGTTATACTTTTTTTTCAAATTTTCATTGGTTATCGCATTTGAAACCTCTTAGGTACGGTTCGTCAGGAAACAGGACAAGTGTTTCCTGACGCGGGTCTTAGTCAGATGATGACCCGTCGTTTTAGTTTTTGGTCATCTGACAGAGGCCTTCCGCTGGCTTACCGGTCCACCCCTTTAAAAATTATGGTCATAGTTATAACCATTTTTATGACTATGAAACCTCTTATATCCCATTAAAGTGCTTTACCACTTGAAATTTTTGTTAATTCTTCATCCTAGTATTCAAATGTCGCTTCTTGTTTTCCCTGCTGATGGTGTAAAAAATATTTCGTTATCTGTCCATTCCTATCCTTTTATGATCCTGTATCGTGTCTCCTCTTTTCCTCTCATCAGCCATAGAGATGTATTGTTTTCACCCTTTCTTTAAAATTGTGCGTGTTCTTGCAGAGTTGCTGTTAGATAGTTTGCTACAAGCTCCTAGCCCTCTAACTCAATCATCTTAACAACTGTCCTACTACCACAACCACCATAGTCAACATTTCAACAGCAAATACACATCATATTAAAACCACACCCCTCCACACCAGACCTGCATCCCTATATTAATTTCCCCTTCCCACTCCACCGATCTAACCCACTTCCATTCATTCGAAAAATCCACCCATCACCTCTTCCCCTATCTCCTCTGCCCCTTCACCCTCTTCTTTGGCATGCTTCCCTACTATCCTCCCTCCACCCATTCAGCGTCCCCCCCCCTTCACCCTTTTATCCCTCATCTGCCCCTCCCTCCCTCCCCTGTCCTCTCCCCCATCGCCGGGTGACGCCAGCAAACACTCAGGTGGACGCCTTCCGGCAAGGCTGATACACTACAACCCAAATATTTACATCATAAAGTCAGTGAGCACATACCAGCCAGAGATGTGCGAGGGGATATGGCTGCAGGGTGGCGAAAGGTTATGGGGGGGCGGTGATAAGGTGTTGGGGTGCCGAGGGGGTGGAAAGGTGTGAGAGGTCAAATCTCAGCTCCTGACCCCTGCTATTAAGTTACTTGGACAGATATTACGGGCCTACTGGATGTTATCATAAAACTCTTGAAACCGTGTACTGAATTTACTACACTCACTTTCTCGTTCAACTCATTCCACTTTTCAACCACCCTGAGAGTAAAGAAATACTTCCTAACTTCCCTATGGTGGCTCATCTGTGTTTTCAGCTTCTACCTGTGTCTCCCTGTAATTGGTCCTATTAATTCTAATAGTCTCTCGCTTCATCTTTCTTCAATCCATCCAAAAAATTGTCTTCCAATGTGGTCAGACTGAGTTCTCCAACCCACTAGTTTAAGCCTAGTGTGGTTACAAACCTTCAGACCTTCCCATGTTTCTGTATCGTGATTCGGTAGATAAGTATGACATATCTGCTCCAATGTATCTTTATTTGCGTTACAACTCCAGTATATAACAATTATGTTTAGCTCAAATTATTAGCTACAAGCCAATAGTTTGATATCTTCAAGTCTTCCCGAAGTTTCCTGCAAATGGTCTCTCTCATCCCATTCTCTATAGTATTAGTTTTACACGTGCGAACACTCAAGCGTTAGTATCTACACCCCTGGTAGTTCATTATATTATATTAAAAAATGTCCCAAGCCCGTGGGGCACATAAAGAGGGTCATTTGCATATATGAGGAACAAGAGGTGTAAGAGGGCTAGCTTATCCTCGAGGGAAGGGGGAGCGCTTGTGGAATATGCTGAGCACTTGAAACGAAAGGTAAGTCAGTTTCTGTTATGTCAAGAGTTTTCGTTGACGATAAAATATTGTGAGAGATATGACTAAAAAGATCTATTCTATCGATTAACATGGAATTCTTATCATCAGATACTACTGTGTAATCCTGTTTTAGAGTCTTCCATCTTGGCACTTCTGTTTATTGTCCTGTTAAAAACTTGTGAAAGTGGCTTGCTCAATTTTCAACTGCTTCAGATTTTTTCCTTTAGTTTGGCTAGTTGCTCGAGTAGCACGTACGTCTCACTAATAACAGACGGATGAACCAGCCTCCACCACTCCTTGCATTGAATGACCCAAGCGGGTTTAGCGCTTCACATAACTCTTGTAATAATTATTCACCTGCTTCTCTGCCTCCTTTTCGTGATCTGGTTCTTGTACTTTTTCAGTATTATGAAATGATTTTTTTTACGCTCTTTGGTCTCCCCCACTTCATAATTATTTGTTAAAAAACTTACGAATTTACCTTAATCCTAAAATATTTTAGCACAGTACCCTTTTTCCTGTATATAGTTTTCAACCAACAATGTTAATGTTTCTTTGACATGTTTGATTATCTCGCCTACTCTCCCATCTTACATTCCACATGTTACCCACCTCCCTTCACTATGCAAATTATAACGTGATGAGTTCACTGCAATAATGATTTTCCAACGAAATAGGTAAGGTCTTGCTGACCCTCCTCATTTTACTACCCCTTATCCAAGTTGCAAAACAAAACACTCGTTCGTTTTCATTGATTTTTTAATGCAGTTTCCCCCCAAGAAATATTTTCAATAAATTTTCCCAATTTTTCCTTTAAAATTTGTTCAGCATACTTTAAAAAAATTATATTTTGTTTAGTTATTTGCTTTAGAATTTCACTTTTTTTAATTCGCAAAATAATTATTTTTTTCTCAAAATCGTTTGCATTATGGAAGTATGAGTAAATTAAAATAAAACAAGAAGAATGTTGGTGACCCTTGATGTACCGTGTCACAAGTGTTGGTGACCCTTGATGTACCGTGTCACAAGTGTTGGTGACCCTTGATGTACCGTGTCACAAGTGTTGGTGACCCTTGATGTACCGTGTCACAAGTGTTGGTGACCCTTGATGTACCGTGTCAAGTGTTGGTGACCCTTGATGTACCGTGTCACAAGTGTTGGTGACCCTTGATGTACCGTGTCAAGTGTTGGTGACCCTTGATGTACAGTGTCACAAGTATTGGTGACCCTTGATGTAACGTGTCAAGTGTTGGTGACCCTTGATGTACCGTATCAAGTGTTGGTGACTTGATGTACCGTGTCACAAGTGTTGGTGACCCTTGATGTACCGTCTCACAAGTGTTGGTGACCCTTGATGTACTGTGTCACAAGTGTTGGTGACCATTGATGTACCGTGTCAAGTGTTGGTGACCCTTGATGTACCGTCTCACAAGTGTTGGTGACCCTTGATGTACCGTCTCACAAGTGTTGGTGGCCACTGATGTACAGTGTCACAAGAGTTGGTGACCCCTGATGTACCGTGTCACAAGTGTTGGTGACCCTTGATGTACCGTGTCACAAGTGTTGGTGACCCTTGATGTACCGTGTCACAAGTGTTGGTGACCCTTGATGTACCGTGTCACAAGTGTTGGTGACCCTTGATGTACCGTGTCACAAGTGATGGTGACCCTTGATGTACCGTGTCACAAGTGTTGGTGACCCTTGATGTACCGTGTCACAAGTGTTGGTGACCCTTGATGTACTGTGTCACAAGTGTTGGTGACCCTTGATGTACTGTGTCACAAGTGTTGGTGACCATTGATGTACCGTGTCAAGTGTTGGTGACCCTTGATGTACCGTCTCACAAGTGTTGGTGACCCTTGATGTACCGTCTCACAAGTGTTGGTGGCCACTGATGTACAGTGTCACAAGAGTTGGTAACCCCTGATGTACCGTGTCACAAGTGTTGGTGACCCTTGATGTACCGTGTCACAAGTGTTGGTGACCCTTGATGTACCGTGTCACAAGTGATGGTGACCCTTGATGTACCGTGTCAAGTGATGGTGACCCTTGATGTACCGTGTCACAAGTGTTGGTGACCCTTGATGTAGTGTCACAAGTGTTGGTGACCCTTGATGTACCGTGTCACAAGTTTTGGTGACCCTTTATGCACCATCTCATAAGTGTTGGTGACCCTTGATGTACCGTCTCACAAGTGTTGGTGGTCACTGATGTACAGTGTCACAAGAGTTGGTGACCCTTGATGTATCGTGTCATAAGTGTTGGTGACCCTTGATGTACCGTGTCACAAGTGTTGGTGACCCTTGATGTACCGTGTCACAAGTGTTGGTGACCCTTGATGTACCGTGTCACAAGTGTTGGTGACCCTTGATGTACCGTGTCACAAGTGTTGGTGACCCTTGATGTACCGTGTAACAAGTGTTGGTAACCTTGATGTAGCGTGTCACAAGTGTTGGTAACCCTTGATGTACCTTTTCACAAGTGTTGGTGACCCTTGATGTGTCGTGTCACAAGTGTTGGTGACCCTTGATGTACGTGTCACAAGTGTTGGTGACCCTTGATGTACCGTGTCACAAGAGTGTTGTGACCCTGATGTACCGTGTCACAAGTGTTGGTGACCCTTGATGTACCGTGTCACAAGATGTTGGTGACCCTTGATGTACCGTGTCACAAGGATGTTGGTGAGCCTTGATGTACCGTGTCACAAGTGTTGGTGACCCTTGATGTACGTGTCACAGAGTGTTGGTGACCCTTGATGTACCGTGTCACAAGTGTTGGTGACCTTGATGTACGTGTCACGAAGTGTTGGTAACCCTTGATGTACCTTTTCACAAGTGTTGGTGACCCTTGATGTGTCGTGTCACAAGTGTTGGTGACCCTCGTGTCACAAGGAGTGTTGGTGACCCTTGATGTACCGTGTCACAAGGAGTGTTGGTGACCCTTGATGTACCGTGTCACAAGGAGAGTGTTGGTGACCCTTGATGTACCGTGTCACAAGGAGAGTGTTGGTGACCCTTGATGTACCGTGTCACAAGGAGAGTGTTGGTGACCCTTGATGTACCGTGTCACAAGAGGTGTTGGTGACCCTTGATGTACCGTGTCACAAGGAGAGTGTTGGTGACCCTTGATGTACCGTGTCACAAGGAGTGTGTTGGTGACCCTTGATGTACCGTGTACAAGGAGGTGTTGGTGACCCTTGATGTACCGTGACAAGGAGGTGTTGTGACCCTTGATGTACCGTGTACAAGGAGGTGTTGGTGACCCTTGATGTACCGTGTCACAAGGAGTGTGACCTGATGTACGTGTACAGGAGGTGACCCTTGATGTACCGTGACACAAGGAGTGTGTTGGTGACCCTTGATGTACCGTGGTACAAGGAGTGTGTTGGTGACCCTTGATGTACCGTGTCACAAGGAGTGTGTTGGTGACCCTTGATGTACCGTGTCACAAGGAGAGTGTTGGTGACCCTTGATGTGTACGTCATCTGCTGATCTCGCCTCATTCATCACCCTCTCTCGTGACATTTAAAATTTTGATTTAACTTTTATTCAATATACGTATATTTTTTTAAATATTTTTTCCACAAAATATTTTATTTAATTTTCAGATTAACATTCTGCAATACAACTTTTCCCAAAAAAATCTATTTCATTTTTAATCTAATGATTTTCAATATACTCTTCCACAAAATATTCAAATTTTAAGTTAATGATTTTCAAAATATTTAAAAAAAAATAATTTTATATTTAGTTATATAAATAAAAACATTTATAAATATATGTATATAGATTTTTAGGCGAACGAGGGAAGGCTTTGCTTAGCCCTGCCTCGTGGTGGTTTAATCCCTACATCTCCCAGGCTGTAACATGCTGTCAGCTGACCTTACATGTCACACAACTTCACGCCTTTTCTTTTTACCCATTTTAACTATATTTTTATTACATATTTCTGTAGGATTCCAATTTTTCCTTGCAGAAATGTTGAGCGTATGCTTACCTTATGTGTTATTCAATGTGTCTTGTTATAAATTAATTTTATGCAAATAAATTGTAGGCAATGAACATACGTGATAACACAAAATTGTGTGCGTTTTTCATTTAGCTTTCTCTCCTTTATTGACTTTGATACATTTCATTGCAGGTTACATTGCAGGTTACATGGGTATTGGAAGTTACAATGTAAATTGACTGCAAGGAGAGCCACTGACATGCCATGGCATTAGGGGCAGCTTATTCTAGTCCTTAAAAACTAGGTACTTAATATTAGAGAAATTTATTGAGTTTATTCTAGTTAAAAATTATTTTCAAAATTACAATATGATGAAATTTTACTGTTTAAATTATTATATAATGATATTAGATCTTAGATTGTTACAGGTGTTAAGATTCTTGAATGATAATATGGAATTGAGATTATCTTAAGGAAAATAACATTGAGCATTTTTGACATTAACTTATAATATGAGTAGGGGGTAACATAATAGTAACATATTATTAAAAATTAAGATTATCGTATAGGAAAGTAACAATGAGCATTTTTCAAAGTAGTTTATAGCATGATCATTTAGGTTTGGGTGAGTAGGTGGTTTTTGAGTTGAGTCTTAAATTGATTTTCAGACAAGATTATCTTAATATTTACTGGTAATGAATTCCAGATTCTGGGGCCCTTTATGTGCATAGAATTTTTACATAGGTTGATATGAACACGGGGTATATCAAAAAGTGATCTGTGTCGTGTGTTGTGGTCATGGGTCCTATTAAAGTTGGTGAGGAGAGTTTTGAGCAGAGGGTTTATATTAGAGTGTAAAGTTTTATATATGTAGTAGGCACAAGAGTAAGTATGAATGTTCTTTACGGTGAGTAGTTTGAGACTTTTGAATATTGGTGGAGTATGCTGTCTAGAGTGGGAATTTGTTATCATTCTGACTGCGGCCTTTTGTTGTGTTATGAGTGGTCTAAGGTGATTTAACGTTGTTGATCCCCATGCACAGATTCCATAGGTGAGATACGGGTAGATAAGTGAATGATAGAGTGCAAGGAGAGCTGATTGAGGTACATAATAGCGTATCTTTGATAATATGCCTACTGTCTTCGAGATTTTCTTGGAAATTTGTTGTATATGTGTTTGGAATTTAAGGCTACTGTCAAGGTGGATTCCTAGAATTTTCCCTCTGTGAGTCTTGTGATGGGTGTACCATTAAGTGTTATGTTAAGTGGAACATTTGTGATTTTGCTTCCAAACTGTATGAAGTAGGTCTTGTCAGTATTGAGAGTAAGCTTGTTAGTCGTCATCCATGTTGATATTTTCTGTAATTCGGCATTAACAGTGTTGGCCAGTATAACTGGATTTGGGTGAGAGAAGACATATGTTGTGTCATCTGCAAATAAAATGGGTTTGAGTAGTTGTGATGCATTCGGT